>CAUYSK010002089.1:0-47140 GCA_963575035.1 Avahi laniger
TCCAGTTTTCCAAGCACCATTTATTGAATAAGGATTCTTTTCCTCAGTGTATGTTTTTGTCTGCTTTGTCAAAGATTAGATGGCTAAATGAGGATGGTTTTATGTCTGGGTTCTCAATTTTGTTCCTTTGGTCTATGTCTCTGTTCTTGTGCCAGTACCATGTTGTTTTAGTTACTATTGCCTTGTAGTATAGCTTGAAGTCTGATAAATTGATGCCTCCCAATTTATTCTTTTTGCTTAAGATTGCTTTTGCCATACGGAGTCTTCTCTGTTTCCATATGAAGCGTACAATTATTTTTTCTATGTCTGTGAAAAATGATGTTGGTATTTTAATAGGGATTGCATTGAATCTGTAGATCACTTTGGGTAGTATAGACAATTTAACAGTGTTGATTCTGCTGACCCATGAGTATGGTATGGTTTTCCACCTATTGATGTCCTCTGCTATTTCCTTCCTCAGTGTTTCGTAGTTCTCCCTATAGAGGTATTTTACCTCCTTAGTTAAATATATTCCTAGGTACTTTATTTTCTTTGTTGCTATTGTGAAGGGTATTGAGTCTTTGATTTGGTTCTCAGTTTGACTGTTATTGGTGTATATGAATGCTTCTGATTTGTGTGTATTGATTTTGTATCCTGAGACTTTACTGAATTCATTTATCAATTCCATTAGTCTCTTGGTTGAATCCTTGGAGTTTTCTAGATATAATATCATATCATCAGCAAACAGTGAGAGTTTCATCTCTTCTGCCCCCATTTGGATGCCCTTAATTCCACTCTTTTGTCTAATTGATGTAGCAAGGACTTTCAGCACTATGTTGAATAGAAGTGGAGATAGTGGACAACCTTGTCTGGTTCCAGTTCTAAGTGGGAATGCTTTCAATTTTTCCCCATTCAGTATGATGTTGGCTGTGGGTTTTTCATATATGGCTTGTATCATTTTTAGGTAAGCCCCGTCTATGCCTATTTTGTTAAATGCTTTTTCTGCATCTATTAAGAGGATCATATATGGTCTTTGTTTTTGCTTCTATTTATATAGTGAATTACATTTATAGATTTGTGTATGTTGAACCATCCCTGCATCTCTGGGATGAAGCCCACTTGGTCATGATGGATTATTTTCTTGGTAAGCACCTGGATTCGGTTTGCTAGGATTTTGTTGAGAATTTTTGCATCTATATTCATAAGGGATATTGTTCTGTAGTTTTCTTTTTTTGTTGCGTCCTTTCCTGGTTTTGGTATCAGGGTTATGTTGGCTTCATAAAATGTGTTGGGGAAGATTCCATCCTTCTTGATGTTGTGGAATAATTTCTGCAGGATAGACACCAGTTCTTCTTTGTAGGTGTGGTAAAATTTGGGTGTGAAACCATCTGGTCTGGGACTTTTCTTTTTAGGAAGGTTTTTTATTGCTGTTTCAATTTCAGTATTTGATACTGGTCTGTTCAGGAATTCTGTTTCTTTCTTGTTGAGCCTAGGGAGGCTGTGTGTTTCTAAAAATTTGTCCATTTCCTCCACACTTTCCAGTTGGTGTGCATAAAAGTTTTTGTAGTATTCATAGATTATATCTTATATCTTCATGGCATTGTTATTTCTCCTTTTTTGTTCCGATGGAGCTTATTAGAGATTTTTCTTTTCTGCTTTTTGTTGGTCTAGCCAAAGGCGTGTCAATTTTGTTTATTTTTTCAAAGAACCAACTTTTTGTTTTATTAATCTTCCGTATAGTTTTCTTGTTGTCAATTTCATTTAGTTCTGATTTGATCTTATTAATTTCACTTCTGCTGGGTTTGGGGTCAGTCTGTTTTTCTTTTTCCAGCTCTTCCAGTCGATTCATTAGGTTGCCTATTTGTGATCTCTTTCTGTCTTTTGGATATAGGCATTTATGGAAATAAACTTTTGTCTCAGGACTGCTTTAAGTGTGTCCCACAGATTTTGGTAACTTGTGTCTCCTTTGTCATTTAGTTCAAAGTATCTTTTGATTTCCATCTTGATTTCCTCATTTATGAAGTAATTGTTCAGCAGAAGGTTGTTTAGTTTCCACGACTTTGTGTAGAAATGAGAGTTTCTGTTAGGGTTGATTTCTACTTTTATTCCACTGTGGTCTGAGAAGACACATGGTATGATTTCTATTTTTTAAAATTTTTTGAAACATGCTCTGTGTCCTAGGATATGGTTAATCTTAGAGAATGTCCCATGAGCTGATGAGAAGAATGTATATTTAGTGGTTTTTGGGTAGAATGTCCTGTAAATGCCCATCAGGCCCGTTTGTTCTAGAGTTCTGTTTAAGTCCATTATTTCCTTGTTAATTTTCTGTTTGGAGGATCTGTCCTGTGCTGTCAGCAGGGTGTTGAAGTCTCCAGGTATTATGGTGTTGCTGTTTATCAATTTGTTTAGATCAAGTAGAGTTTGCTTTATGAATCTGGGTGCACCTAAGTTGGGTGCATACATATTTAGAATTGTTATGTCTTCTTTTTGAACTGTACCCTTCACCATTATATAGTGACCCTCTTTGCCTTTCATTACTTTTGTTGATTTAAAAACTAAGTTATCTGAAATCAGAACCGCCACACCAGCCTTCTTTTGGCTTCCATTTGCTTGAAATATTGATTTCCACCCTTTTACTTTGAGTCTAAATGCATCCTTGCAGGTTAGATGTGTTTCCTGAAGACAGCAGATACTTGGCTTGTATTTTTTTATCCATTCGGCCAGCCTATGTCTCTTGAGTGGTGAGTTCAAGCCATTCAGATTTATTGAGAGAACTGATACGTGGGGCAAATCTCTGTTCATCCTATTGGGTTGAACTTTGTTGTTTTGTTTTCTCTCTTGTGGTATCTGGCCTTTGATCTTTAGCTTTGAATGGTTTTACATTCGTGAGTGTTTCTTATGCTGATCCATGCGTAACTCTGTTTTAAGTACTTCTTGTAGGGCTGATCTTGTCTTGGTGAATTCCCTCAGTCTTTGCTTATCTGAGAATGTGTTTATTTCTCCTTCATATACAAAACTTAGTTTTGCAGTTTACAAGAGTCTAGGCTGGGCATTATTCTGTTTCAGAAGAGTGAGAATGGGGCCCCAGTCTCTTCTTCCTTGTAAGGTTTCAGTTGAGAAGTCTGGTGTTATTCGGATGGGCTTTCCTTTGTATGCTACTTATTTCTTTTGCTTTATAGCTCATAGAAGGGCCTCTTTAGTGGATATTTTGGTCAGTCTGATGACTGCATGTCTTGGTGGCTTCCCGTTTGCCTTAAATCGCCCAGGGGTCCTTTGAGCTTCTTGTACCTGTATATTTAGATTTTTAGCAAGGCCTGGGAAATTTTCCTCTATTATATCTTCAAATAACTTGTCCAAGATAAGCTGTAACCAAGATGAGCCTGTAACTAGCTCTTGTTCCTCTGGAGAGGCACTCTAGTGCCTCAGGTGGTAGGTGGGGCCCTGGGACTTAAGGGGTGTGTCCTTATTCTCCACCTCAGTGAGGGCAGGTCCAGGAGTGAGTCTTTGCAGAGCTGGGCTGGGTAAGCCTGCCCTCAAGTTCCACAAATGGTGTTAGCAGGGGCAAAGATCTGTTCTCTGCTTCTGGGCACAGCTGCCAAGGAGGGGCTGCAATGGCCTCACTCAGCAGAGAAGTCTGTGTGTGGGAGCGGGGATGTCTGAGACCTGCAGTCTGGAGCAGGCCTTGCTCCTTTCCACCCTCCACTACTCCGCGGTTTCTCCTGGGGCTCTGCCAGCAGGTAGGACCTCAAGCCAGTGGATCTCCCCTGGCTGTGATGTGGGCCGGTAGGTTCCCTGCCCAGGATCACAGCCTGGGCTGGGTACACAGCCTTCCCATGGGAGGAGGGTTGTCCCTCAAGCATGCCGATTTGCCCCTGAAGGCACACACACCTCAGTAGGCTCATTCACAAGTATCCCTTCTGTGCCCCGGGACAATGCTATCGAGACCTGGGTGTACGGGGTCTGGTCTGCAGACCTGTCCCTTGGGCCCTGGAGATCAATCTCTGACCCTGCCAGGGGGAAGGGTGCTGATCTCAAGTCACCCACGGGGTGCCCAAGCTGGATTGATGTCACTCCACCTTGGGATTTGCCCCCTTCTCCTGGAATCACCAGGCTAGCAGCACCTGGGAGGGCTGGCGGGTAGGGTACTCACAGTCTGAGTACCCCTCAGTCTGCCGTAGGGCCCCAAAAGGAAAGGTCCCATTCCTTGGAGATGCCTCCGTGTCATGGCTAAATTGTCTCTCTGGACACCTATGGGTAGGGAAGGGGAAGAAGAGAATGAAGCAATATGGTACCTGCCGATGGGCTCGGGTCTGTGTGCGGGGAGGTGCCCTGTCAGCAAGAGAATCACTGCTCACTGGCGGCAGCCGTCTCTGGGCTGGTGTTGGCAGGTCTCTCCAACCGCTCAGGAGCCCAACATGCAAGGGAGGGGAAGGTTCACTGCGCCACCTACCCTCGTCACTGGTCTCCAAGCCTCTCGGAGGCCTTTCTCCTTCCAGGTCTCAGCCAGAACTTCTTCCCATGGAGTCTCCTGTAGTTTCAGGCACCCTTCCTTCCAACCCTCATCCGATCTATGTTTGTCTGCTAGTTTATTTTTTTTCACTTTCTTCTAAAATATGTCTTTCTTGCAGAGACGCTCTAGCTGGCAGTTTTTCCTCCTCTGCCATCTTGAATCCTTAAATTTTTTATTATTCATTTATTTTTTAAAGAGATGGGGTCTTGCTTGTTGCCCAGGCTTGTTTTGAAGTCCTGGGCTAAAGCGATCCTTCCACCTCAGCCTCCCAAATAGCTGGGACTATATGTGTGCACCACTGTGCCCAGCTCACTGGTGTTAATTCTTCTTTAAATGTTTGGTAGAGTTCTACAGTGAAGCCATCTAGTCCTGGGATTTTCTTTGTTGGAAAGTTTTTGATTACTGTTTCACTCTCCTTTCTTGTAATTGGTCCGTTTAAGTTTTCTGTTTCTTCATGATTCAATCTTGTAGGTTATATGTTTCTAGAAATCTATCCATTTCTTCTAGGTTATCTAATTCGTTGGCACATAATTGTCAATAGTAGTCTCGTATGATCCTTTATATTTCTGTGGTATTAGTTGTAATGCCCTGTTTCATTTATAATTTTATTTGTCTCTTCTCTGTTTTTATTAGTCTAGCTAAAGGTTAGTCAAATTTGTTTATCTTTTCAAAAAACCAACTCAGTTTTTTTTGTCCTTTTCTAGTCTCTATTTCATTTATTTTTGCTCTCATCTTTATTATTTCCTTCATTATGCTTTGTTTCTTACTGTTTTTCTAGTTCCCTGAGGTGTAAAGACTTGAGATTTTTTGTTTTTCTTAATGTAAGAATTTATTGCTATGAAACTTCCTTTTATAACTGCTTTTGCTATATCCCATAAGTTTTGGAATATTATATTTCCATTTTTTTCTCAAGATATTTTTTCATTTTCCTTTTGATTTCTTTTTTGTATCATTGATTTTTATGGAATGTGTTATTTTCCACATTTGTGAATTTTCCTATTTTCTTCCTCTAATTGATTTCTGGTTTCATGTTTGTGTGGCCAAAAGAAATACTTGATGTGATTTCAGCCTCCTTAAATTTGTAAAGATTTGTTTTGTGGCCTAACATATGATCTTTCATGGTGAATGCTCCGTGTGCACTTGAGAAGAATGTGTATTTTGTTGCTCTTGGATGGAATGCTCTGTATATGTATGCTAGGTTCATTTGGTCTACAGTGTTGTGCAAGCCCACTGTTTTCTTATTGATTTTCTGTCTAAATGATTCATCCAGTGTTAAAAGTAAGGTATTGAAGTCCCCTGCTGTTGTCATGTTGTCTGTTTATCCTTTCAGTTCTGTTAATATTTATTATACTTTATGTATTTATCTGCTCCAATGTTGGTATGTACATTTTTACAAGTATGATATCCTCTTGATGAATTGACCCCTTTATCATTATATAAGGACCTCCTTTGTCTCTTGTGGTGATTTTTGACTTAAAGTCTATTTTATATGATATAAATATGCCATCCCTATTCTCTTTTGGTTACCATTTGTATGGTATGCCTTTTCCATTCTTTCACTTTCAGCTTATTTGTGTTCTTAAAGTTAAAACGAGTCTTTTGTAGACAACATGTAGTTGAATCTTGTTTTTATATCCAGTCACTTTGTTTTTTGATTGGAAAATTTAATTCATTTACATTTAAAGTAATTACTGCTGAATAAGGACTTACATTGCCATTTTGTCAATTGTTTTCTGTTTGTAGTTCCTTTCTTCCTCTCTTGCTATCTTCCTTTGCTATTTGATGATTTTTCTTGTTGTAGTATGCTTTGATTCCCTCCTCTATTTCTTTTGTGTATCTACTGCAGGTTTTTTCTTTTTGATTCCTATGAGGCTTACATAAAACGTCTTGTAGTTATAATATCTATTTTAAACTGATAACAACTTAACATTGATTGTACACAAAACTCTACATTTTTACTCTCCCATTTTATGTACTGTTCTGTTTATATTTACTTTATATATTTATACATCTAAATATAAAGTAAATATTAATATTAATCATTTTTAATAATTAAGAATTGATATCACAATTTACATCTTATGTTGTATATCCATTAATAAATTATTGTAGCTATACTTATTTTTAATACCTTTGTCTTCTAACTTTATACTAGAGTTAAAAGTGATTTATGCTTCACCATTACAGAATTAAAATATTCTGAATTTGACTACATCTTACCTCTATCCCAGTGAGTTTTATACTTTCATATGTATTCACGTGGCTAGTTAGCATTCTTTCCTTTCACCTTGTGAATTCCTGTCAGGATTCTTTGTCAGGCACATCATGTGAGGATGAACTCCCTCAGTTTTTGTCTGCAAGTCTTTATCTCTCCTCAGTTTTGAAAGACAGCTTTGCTGGGTATAGTATCCCTGATTGGCAGAACTTTTCTTTTTTCTTTTAATACTTTGAATATATCATCTCACTCTCCTGGTCTGCAGTTTCTGCTGAGGAAAATATGGGGCTCTCGTGGGAGTTTCCTTGTATCTGGCCAGTCACTTTTCACTTGCTACATCAGAGTTCTCTTTGTCTTTGACTTTTAACACCTTGATTATAATGTGTCTTGGTGAAGATCTTGTTGTATTCAAACTATCTGAGGCTCTTGGCCTTCATGTATCTAGATGTTCATTTCCCTACTTAAATTTGGAAAGTGTTTTCCTTATTTCTTTAAATAAACTTTTTTTTCTAGACGGAGTCTCGCTCTCCCACCTTGGTGCAGTGGAGTCATCATAGCTGACTGCAACCTCAGACTCCTGGGCTCAAGGGATCCTCTTGCCTCATCCTCCTGAGTAGCTGGGACTACAGGCACATGACACTATGCCCAGCTATTATTTTTAGTAGAGATGGGGTCTCGCTTGTTGCTCAGGCTGGTCTCGAACTCCTGAGCTCAAATGATCCCCCCTCCCCGCCCCCCGCCTTGGCCTCCCAGAGTGCTAGGATTACAGGTGTGAGTCACTGCACCTGGCTCCACATAAACTTTCTGATCCATTCTCATTCTCTGCTCCTTTGGGACTTCCATGTGGATATACTGATTCAGTTGATGGTATCCCCTAAGTCCCATAGGATTTCTTCACACTTTTTTAAAATTCTTTTTTCTTTTTGTTCCTATGACTGTATATTTTAAATGATCATCTTCAAGTTCACCAATTCTTTGTGGATCAAGTCTGCTGTTGAAGCTCTATATTGAATTTTTCAGTTCAGACATTGTATTATTCAGCTTCAGAAGTTCTGTTTGGTTCTTTGTTTTATGGTTTCTGTTTCTGTGATGAACTTCTCATTTTGTTCAAATATTTATGTCCTGATTTTGTACCTTGCTGAGCTTCTTTAAGATCTTTAAGATGATTATTTTGGATTCTTTGTCAGGTACTTTGTAAATCTCCATTTCTTTGGAATCAGTCACTGGAGCTTTATTTTTTTTTCTTTTGGTAGTGTTGTGTTTCCTTGATTCTTTGTGTAACATGAAATCTTGCATTGTTGTCTCCACGTTTGAAGAAGTACTTACCTCCTTTGGTCTTTATTGACTGGCTTCTGGACAGAAAAACCTTTACCAGTCAGTTGACTTGAGATTCTGAGGGCTCTTAGATTTTTCCTGTGCATATTGCCCATTTCACATTTCTTCTTCACTCTTTGTGGAATATCTTAGTATCTTAATGTCTTTAGTATTGTGTGCTTTCCTTGATCCTGCAAAGCCAGGCCTAATGCTGAGAGTCTCCCATTTATTTTGCCTAGGGTAGTGCCCAGCAGTGTTCAAGGTTGTATGTTTTCTCTCAATTCAGCAGAGCCAAGCCAGCTGCTGAGATTTGCACTTGCTGCTGAGATCTGTGTTCTCTCTTCAGAGACTCATGTGCACTCTGTACCCTAGGACACATGGGCACTGGTGATGGGGACATGCGTTGGCTGATTGGGGCTCTACTCAAGTGTGTTGTCTGTTGGAGTTCATGGGTTGGCCTTTTGGTGGGATCCATGAGCTGCTTGGCAGGATCCATGGCCAGCTGTTGAGATCCATGTGCTAGTTGCTGTGAGCCCCCGCTACTTCTCTCTGCTCATAGCTGCTCTCAAATGATTGGGGACCATGCTGAAAAGTCTCAGTGTTCTGTGTGAGTCAAGACAGGAGTGGGCCTCCTGTGTACCATGCCCCAAGGCTTGGAAAGCCAAGCTTTCAGTTCACTCTCATGTTCCCCCTGTGAGAAATCACAGTCCAAGGTGGCCTCGCAGCCCTGAGCTGTGCTGCACTGGGGGAGTGGTGACATGGGCAGAGGGAAACTGTTGTTCTTAGTCTCTTTAATTGTATACTTTCAGAGATTTTGTTCCATTGGGGTGATGGATCCTTTCAAGTGGACTCTGAGGTCCCCACAAAGGTAATCTTATTTATGAGTAGTTTCCAAAATTGTTGTTTCTGTGGGGGTATAAAGGCTGGAACCTCCTATTTCATCATCTTGCTTATGTCCTGCACATGTGCAGTGATGACTGTAATTAATCTCAAAAATGTATGACGTGGCAATTTTTAGTTTTGTTTAGGCTCATATTTGAATAGTAGGTACCAGGAAGCAGGATGTGGGCATGAGGCATTGACCTGGTGGTTAAGCCTAACTTACCCCCTCAGAGTCTGCCTCTCAGGGCATCATCAGAGCATAAACTCTAGGTCTTATAGAGTAATCAAATTTTTATAAATGGTTTTGTAAAGAAATCCAACTGCTAGTATTGCTGATTAAAGAAAAGAGAAAATGAGAAAAGATTAAGACAGATTTAAGAAAGTGTTAGTTCTTGGTATGAAAAGTAAGATTTTGGATACATTAAAAACTAGAATGTTTAATTAAATTGCAATTGTGAACTGTAATGCAAATGAGGCCATGATAGTTATTGAATTGATGAATCTGTTTCAGTAAGTATTCCAGCCAGTGTGGAAATTGTTCATCAGGTGAATGAGAGGTTATGGAAGTTGAACAGGTAATAAGTTTGTACCCTGAGGATTCAAAGAGGAAGTCCATTATTCTTTATGGAAATGCCATTCTGTGGATAGCCAGGTGCGTGGATAAAAATCTCAAAAAACAAGTATTGAAGGTACTAGTCAGCTTTTAAAATAACTTTTAGTGTGTGCGAAGTTTGATTCCATAATTTTAAGACTTGCTTTTCTCTGTGTAATACAAAGTTAATGTGAAACATCAACCAATCATAGTGCTAGGGACAGATTTCCTCTTGAGCTGCAGATGAAGATGTGATAGACTGGAAATGTGCTCCACACAGTGACAAAAACAGAGATGAAGACATTGTTGAAGAATGTGAATAAGCTGTAGGGGATGTTTATAACTCCAGTGAAATGGTCTAGTATTAGAAGTTGCTAACTGACATAGTTATCACTTGTGATGTATCAATGAATTGGAACATGCTTTCTTTGTTCTCTTTCAAGCTTTTTGTGGTATGGTTTATAACTATCTCCTATGTCTTTTTCCACCACCTGTTTTGTTCGTTAATATTGTTGCTGATGGGCACCACAAGGTCAAAAGGAACCTGCTGAAAGTTTATAACCTGCTCTCTGGTATGTTCTATTTTGGGTGGAACCATAAAACATGAGTGGTAATGTGCAACATTGTTAGTATCACTTTGATGCCTCTGGGTTCAATAAATAGATGATTCATTCTTTTGTAGTAATAATGTGATATAATATCAAGTTGATTTTAATGGCAGAATTTTATATGACTAGGTTTTAAAATTGAAGTTAAATTCACATAAAAAAATTTACCATTTTATGTATTTTAACATGTACAATTCAGTGGCATTTAATGCATTGACATTGTTATGCAATCATTATCACTATCTAATTCTAGAACATTTTCATTATCCTAAAAAAGCAGTCACTCCCCATTCCTCTTTAGCCCTCACCAAACTCACTGACAACCACTAATCTTCTGTCTCTGGATTTTTCTATTTTGGACATTTTATGTAAATGGACTCATACAATATGTGCTGGTTTTTATGGCTTCTTTCATGTAGCATAATGTTTTTAAGGTTCATCCATATTGTAGCATGTGTCCAGTCCTTTTTATGCCTGTATAATATTCCATCGTGTGAATATACTACATTTGCTTATCCATTCAACAGTTGATGAGCATTTGGGTTGTTCCCACTTTTTGGCTATTATGAATAATGCTGCTGTGAACATTTGTGTACAAGTTTTAGTTGGAACACTTGTTTTCAGTTTTCTTGGGTATATACCGAGGAGTAGAATTGCTGGGTCATATGGTAATTTTTGAGGAACCACCAAACTGTTTTTCACAGTGGCTGTAATATTTTATATTCTCACAAGCAATGTATGAGGATTATGATTGCTGCACAACATGCCAACACTTATTATTTTCCATTATATCGCTAGTTTTACAGATGGTTTTGACTGGTATGACAATTAAGGTCTGAAAAAGTCACTTAAATCTTTTAGTTATATTTTGCCCTATAATGTACTTTAGCAGTATTGACAAATGTCTTATTTGGAACATATTCCTTCCATAAGATCCTTCATATTTAGGAAATGATGTTGTTCATAAAGATTCATAACAGGATTTCAAACTTTTTTTGAATGGTTTCTTTAGAGGAGTAATCTAGTACTTTTTCCTTTTACTATTTTTTTGATTCTTCTCTTTTTTTCCCCCTAACTTCATTTTTTCCCCTAATTTTTTTTTGGATTTTATTATTATAGTAAAATATACATAACATAAAATTTACCAATTTAACAATTTTTAAGTACACAATTCATTGGCATTAAGCACAGTCAGATTGTTGTGTTACCATTGGCACTATCTGTCTCCAGAACTTTTTCATCTTCCCCGAATGAAACACTGTACCCATTAAATAACTCCTCTCCATTTCACCTTCCTCCAGCTGCCAATAACCATCATTAAATAATAGCTTTCTATTTCACCCTCCTCTAGCCCCTGATAACCACCATTCTACTTTTTGTTTCTGTGAATTTGACTATTCTGTATACCTCATATAAGTGGAATCATACAATATTTGTTCTTTTGTGTCTGGTTTATTTCATTTAACATAATGTCTTTAAGGTTCATCCATGTTGTAGCATGTCAGAATTTCATTTGTTTTAAAGGCTGAATAGTATTCCATTGTATGTATATAACATATTTTGTATATACTTTCATCCATTGTTGGACATTTGGGTTTCTACCATTTTGATATTGTGAATAAAGCGGCTGTGAATATGGGAGTACATATTCTGGTCCTTTCTTTCAGTTCTTTTGGATATATACCCAGAAGTGGAATTGCTAGATCATATTGTAATTCTATTTTTAATTTTTTGTGGAGCTGCCATGCTGTTTTCCACAGTGGCTGCACCATTTTACATTCCCACCAATAAGGGTTCCAGTTTCTTTATAACTGCACCACTCACCAACACTTGTTATTTGTGTTTGTTTGTTTGTTCTTGGGTGATAGCCATCCTAATGGGTGTGGGGTGGTATCTCATTGTAGTTTTTATTTGCATCTCCTTAATGATCAATTGAACATTTTTTTGTGTACTTATTGGCCATTCGTATATCTTCTTAAAGTAATGTCTATTTAAGTCCTTCGCCCATTTTTTTTTTTTTTTTTTTTTTGAGACAGAATCTGGCTCTGTTGCCCTGGCTAGAGTGCCGTGGCGTCAGCCTAGCTCACAGCAACCTCAAACTCCTGGGCTTAAACAATCCCTGCCTCAGCCTCCCAAGAGCTGGGACTACAGGCATGCGCCACCATGCCCGGCTAATTTTTTCTATATATATATTTTTAGTTGTCAAGATAATTTCTTTCTATTTTTAGTAGAGACGGGATCTCGCTCTTGCTCAGGCTGGTCTCGAACTCCTGACCTTTAGCGATCCACCCACCTCGGCCTCCCAGAGTGCTAGGATTACAGGTGTGAGCCACCGCGCCCGGCCCCTTTGCCCATTTTTTAATCAGTCTTTTTTTTGTTATTGAGTTTTAGGGGTTCTTTACATATTCTGAATATTCCTTATCGGATATATGGTTTATAAATATTTTTCTCCCATTCTGTGAGTTATCTTTTCACTCTCTTAATAGTATCCTTTGATACTTTTAAATAATTTTAAAATTTTTTGAAATCCATTTTATCATTTTTTTCTTTTGTTACCTGTACTTTTGATTCATATCCAAGAAATAATTTCCAACTCCAATATGATGAAGATTTTGTCTTACGTTTTCTGCTAAGAGTTTTATAGTTTTAGCTCTTATATTTAGGTCTTTGATCCATTTTTAGTTAATTTTGAATGTGATGTAAAGTTAGAGTTCATTAATTTTTAAGCCTTTTGAGAAATATACACACTTACAGATGTAAATGTTTTAATTGCATCCCATTTGTTTTGATTGTAGAACTGTTCTGGTTTTTCTTGGAGTTTTGTCAATTTTTGCTTTCTGTAGTTTAACATTTTATTATTTGGTGCATACAAATGTAAAATTATTATATTTTTCTGGTCAATTGAATTTTATAATTATGAAGTGACCCTCTTTCTCTAATAACGATTTTTGATGTATTCCTGTTTTGTTTAATAGAAATAGCTACACCAGCTTTATTTTTGTTAATGTTTGTATGATAAACAGTTTCTATATTCAGCTTTTCATTATCCTTAAGTTTTAGTTGCTACTCTGATAAACACTTTATGTGTGAATTTTAAAAATCCAATCTGATAATCTTTTTTTTAAACTAGATCATGTAGTCTGTTTACATTTAATGTGACTAGTGACGTATTTGTATTTACATCTGCCTTTAATTTCCTTCTTTCTTTCAGCTGCAGCTATTCTGTGTCTATTCTTTAATGTTTATCCTAGAAATAACGTACGTATTTAATTTCTAAAAGTCTAAAATTTCCTTTCGTCTTCTCTTAGACAATACAAGGAGTTTATAAAAGTTTAACTCCTTTCTAGGTTACGTGCTTTTGCTATTGTGAGTTTTTCTTCATTTAAATACATAATTGCATTTTCCTTCGTTCTGTCTTGTTTCTTCTACCTTTCACCTTCGCCCTGGGTTAATTTTCCTTCTGCCTGAAGGAGATTCCTCAGAATTTCCTTTTCTGGTTTGCTGGTTCACTCTTCTACTTTTTAATCTGCCTGATAATTTTTTTTTAAAATTAAGATGAGATCTTGCTATGTTGCTCAGGTTGATTAAGAACTCCTGTGCTCAAGCAGTCCTCTCTCCTCAGCCTCCCAAATAGCTGGTATTGCAGGTATATGCTACCTTGCCCAGCCTAATAATGTTTTTATTGTATCTTCATCCTTAAAAGATATTTTTGCTCTGTGTAGAGTTCTGGGTTAGAAGTTTTATTCAAAACATTGAGACTCTTTCCATTTCCTGGTATTTAGAAGTCAGCTCCCAGAGATCCTCTTGGACTGAGCTCTAGTTACCTACCCACTCTGGTAGTTGGCTAACTTCTCCACTTCTTCAATAGTGTTCCCTTTACTTCTAAATAAACTATCTCCAGTCAAATTCTTTTCTCAAGTTCTGCTTCTGGGGGAACCCAAAATAAGGCATGTGTCCTTCTTGGGATTGATTGGGCTTCTTAGATCTGTGGATTAGTGTTTATGTTGGTCAAAATGGAATAGTGATATGCTAACAGAAAGGATATACTTGGAAGATATTCAATTTCCTTAATAGCAAAAGATTTGGGAATCTATGGGTTAAGATAAAGCATACGTGATACTAGACAGCAGCATTGTTTCTCAGATTCCCCAGGACTACTCAAAAGATCTACGAGCCTTGAGAAGCCCCTTTAGCCGTTCTAATGAAGTTTTATACATTTCTGCTCAGTCACCTTCCCTGTGTTCGAATGTTATTGTTCTGGAACCCATTGACATGCCTACCCACTCAGAAGGTAGAATTAACTGATGCACAGCAATCCCCAAACATTCTTCAGAGTTGACTGGAAGATTGGATGGCATGAAGACCAGTTTTCTGCAAGCAATCTTTCAAAAGGCCTAAGCTTCAGGCATCTCTGAGCTCTATTCTAAAATGTGTGTGGCACAATTGAGGTTAAAAATTAAAAAACAACTTTTTTTTAATTTGAAAGAACAGTAGAGAATTTATTCATATGATTTGAATTTATATTAGTTTTGGGGATAAGAATAATTTATGAGTTTTAGCACAATCATAAGCCTTAACTTTAGATGTTAACACATGAAATTATTATTCCCTCGTAAAATATAAGTATGAAAGATGACTACCTTTTTATGGTATGGTCTCTTAATATTGTAGTCATATGTATTTTATAAAGGTTCAGTTGCATGGTTTTTAAGTTCCTACTCCAACCATTGGATATGCAAATGCTCAATGATTGCATAAAAATCATACCTGTTAATTTGTGTATACTGTCATTGGCAGGAGACATATAGATAGTGCTATTTATTACAATAATTTGTGCTTCTAAGCATTATTTACCCAACCAGATATTTGAAAGTTTCAGAAAAAATGAAACAAACCCACTAAAGCCTGTGTAGTAACTCTGAGAAACTGTAGAAAACAATAATAATATATAAAAGTATAAACCACAGATTGAAATGACACTCTTAAGAGGAACAGAAAACAATGAAGAAAGAGAAGAATCATTAGAAATAAAAAAAAAGAGTGTGAAATGCCATATGTCTAAACAAATAGAAGCACTGGATGCAAATACTCAGCAAACTTATCAGGATGGAACAGCATAGGAAATACCGGAATGAAACACATGGAATCCATGAGACAAGTTCTGGGACTCAAATGACTTATTGTACGAAGATATAAAAAGAAATTCGCATAAAACACAATACCATGGACACTTGTGTGAAAGCACAACTTGTCAATGGAGTTTGTATCAGTATATGTGAAGATTAACTCATGGCTTTGAAATGGTCCAGTGTTTTTAAGTGCATGGACAGATAAGTAAAATGCATCAACATCTTATTTGTAACTATTAAGACTTTAATTTTCTGCTACATATGGTCTTGGACAGATCATCTTATATAAAAAAGACATCAACTTGGACAACAAAATTCTAAATAAAACCCTACTTTACAAATTTTTCTTCTTGTTGAGAAAATCTAAGCGAAAGCAAGAATGTTTTTAGATAAAAGAAACAGTTTGTTTTCCCGTTCGTTAATATTAAATGCCAAATATTTTATTTTTATGTGAGAAATCCTTGTTCTGTACAGAGATTATTAAGAACTGGGAACTTGAATCTGTGTTGCTGATAAAATTTCAGAGCTTTTTAGAGAAAGTATGAATTGAATTTGGGAAAATGGGGAAACCTTATCAACTGGAAAAACTGATTTTACTACCATGTAGCAATGGTGGCCAAAAAAAAAAAAAAAAAAATCCAGCCAGGCACAGTGCTTTGTGCCTGTGACCCTGCTACTCAGGAGGCTGAGGTGAGAGGTTCACTTTAGGCAAGGAGTTCATGACCAGCCTGGGCAATATAAAAGGACAAAAAAAAAAAAAAATAATAACGTATCAAATTCTTTACCTTGGGTATTTATCTTGAATTTTTATACAACAAGGAGAACAGAATATATCTTTATTGAGATAAAAAATTTTGCAGAAACATTGTTCTCTGCAACTCCTGTCTAGAATATGTCTGCCTTTTTATTGTAAACAAAAAAGAAAATTTTTTAGTTTAACTCCTTGAGGGGCAATTTGAATGGTTTCCATTTTGGCAATTATGCAATTTCATATTAAATAGCAGGTGGTAAGGTAGTCAGATGAAAATATTTAGTCCATTCAGCATCATCAGATCAATTTGACAAACGAAATTCTTTTAAGTCTGTGGAAAACATTTTGCTCCCTTTATCCTTTGGCAGAGGCAGATGCAGTCTGTGGTTTCCCCACAGAAGTTTGGGTGGGTAAATTTGGGATGTTTAAATAGAAACAGCAGACAGAGACATTGCCTCTGACAGTTGGGAGGACCCACTGAGAATCTCAGAATTAGACTGCTGACTCTGATGATGTGGAATGGGAAGGGGCTGTTGGAGAGACTTGAGGAATTAAGCAAAACGGACATAAATAAGGACTGAAAATGCTCAGAAAAAGTGATAGTTCCTCTTTAAGAAGCCAAAGGATTTTAGGTTGAGGTTGCTGAAAAATTTTGCTTTTGATATGGATAAAACTAACAAAAAAGTTACTTTTCGTATTCAAACTTCATTTCCTTTTGTGACGTGTCATCAATGATTTGTGATGAGGATGGACACGTGATATGTTTCTCAGTGAGTGGCTCCATCTCTTGTAAGATATGTGACCTTGGGCAAAATCGTTATCTTTCTTTGACTTAGTTTCCTCATCTGTATAATGAGATTGTAGGGATTGAGATATGTTTATAGTGCCTATGATTGTCCTTGGCATAGAATATGCACTATATAAGTACTAGCTACTGTGTTAATAATAACCATTATTATTTCAGTAGATTGAGAAATTCTCTTGAGGAGGAACCTATTTGCTTTCTCTAATAACCTTAATATATTTGATGTATTTTTATAGAAATGAATCAGGAATGAATTATTTAGTGTTTAAGATGATTTATAATGATACATCCATGTTCCTTTTGAAAAAGTAAACTTTGAAAAATACCAGTAAGCATGGATGATTTCTACTTCCTTAGCATATTTCCATATTAAAACATAAGGCACCAATAAACATCAGGTTAAAAGTGAGGCCATTTAATGTAGGGGCAAAGAGCCATACACACCCTAGTGGTCCCCAAAGGCATTTTTATATTACAAAACTGAATAGCAGTTCTTAATAGTGGCCAGCCCACATGTCATCCAAATTTTAGGATGCTCTTTTTAAAAAGGCAGGGAATTGTGTAATTGCTTTTGAAAAAGATTTTCATCACAATAAATAAAGTTTTGACACTTAAAATTCCTCTGTGATTTTAGCAACTTCTTTTAGCTTTAGTATATTCTTAGGTGCATTGAAATGAAAGATTCATGTATTTCTTTCACACTCTTAAAGTCAGCATGGAGAAACAGAACTCTTGATATTCCTTCCACACTTTCATATTCCTCTTGTCTTTTCTAATGTTGTCCATAATGTATTTTAGGGCAACTGATCAGTATGGGCATTAAAATTGTCTTCTTGTGTTTTTGTTTTGTTTAATCTATATAATTAGATTTTTTGTTGTAGTTTCTTTTGTTTTCTTCTATGGTGCCACCTTTTATTTAACAAATTATTTTACCTATAAAGAATAAAGTGGAAGATTGATAATTAAAGTTTTTGTGTTTAATGGCCAAAGATAGTGTTTTTGGTCTCCTAGAAATAATAGCAAACATAATCTCTATGTTTAGAGATGGTTCAAGAACTATGCAGTGACACCACCAACTTGGAAGGGTGATAGTAAGATAGTCACATGTTCAAAATAGACATCCCTGGACTATACCTAACGCTGCAGTAAATATTTTCCTGTGTTGTGTATTAACATCTGCAACTACAGTTTATTGTTAATATTTATCTCATTTAATCTTCTTTTTTGTTCTATAAGATTGGTATATATCATTATGCTTTTCATTTATAGAGAAAGGGAATATTTTGGGCCACACAGCTAATAGTGTTGTGTGGATCAGAGCTGGGATTGGAACCCAGTTTGCTAGTGATATGTTTGGATTTCAAATTATAAATTATACTGTGTTTGGTCTTGCACATAAAAAGAGGCTGAACTGACGTTTCTAAGTTTTGTTGAAAAATTTACAATTTATTTAAATTTGAGTCTTACTCTCAAGTAGGCTCTTTTCCCTATTATTTTCAGCTAGAAAAATAAAAGGCCTCAAATATAATTTAATATAACCAATAGGAACCACTTTTACAGTCATTTTTGTTGTAAACTAGTGTTTATACAACCCACGACTTGACAGCCCACCACACGATTTTATATTACCATATTTTGAATGTAGCAGAAATTGGCTTAGCAAAATCTTGAAACCTCTGGCTCTAGTATTTGTGGGACAGTAAAGTAAACAACTCTGGGGCTTTCAAGTTTGTGTGGT
Source organism: Avahi laniger (assembly GCA_963575035.1). Lineage (NCBI taxonomy): Eukaryota > Metazoa > Chordata > Mammalia > Primates > Indriidae > Avahi > Avahi laniger. The sequence goes on from CAUYSK010002089.1 coordinate 18,524, forward strand.
GCACAGCCTGTCCAGAACATTGTTGCTTACACTAACAGTTGACTCCCTGGCTTTCATGAGCAGTTTTGCTGACAGGCATTTAGGCTTGGCAAGTGAGATTATTTCTGTCTAGTAGAGACATTTTGGAGAAAGCCATCGGTTTCTTTTTCTTTTTCTCCTCCTCTTCTTCTTCTTCTTCTTCTTCCTCTCTCTGTCGCCCTGGCTAGAGTTCAATGGAGTAATGATAGCTCACTGAACCCTCAGGCTCCTGAGTTCAAGTCATCCTCCTGCCTCAGCCTCCAGAGTAGCTGGGACTATAGGCGTGCACCACCACACCCGGCTAATTTTTCTATTCTTTTATAGAGACAGGATCTTGCTCTTGTCCAGGCTAGTCTCAAACTCCTGGCCTCAAGCAATCCTCCTTCCTTGGCCTCCCAAAGTGCTAGGATTACAGGCATGAGCCACTATGCCCGGCCAGTTTCTTTTTATTAGAAATGTAATAACTGATGATAAAAAATAGTTAGCATCAATTGAGTACTTACAATGTGCTAGGCACAGTTCTAAGTGCTTTCTGTGTAATAAATATGTATTATTATCATTCACAGCAACCCTAGTAAGTTTCCCTCATTTTACAGATGCAGAAACTGAGGCACAGAGTAATTAAATAACTTCCCCAGGTCACATGGCTAGTATGTTGTAGAGTGGAGATTCAAACTTCGGCAGTTTGCCTCTAGAGCCAGCTTTCTTAATCAGTCTGTTATACTGAAGTTTATTAGATGAAAAGAGAGAGGCACAGGTGACTCATAAGTAGCTGTTCAGGTTTTTGGAAAAGGTTTGTCTTTATCACTACTGACAGCTCAAAATAGTTAAACTGTTGCCATTTATTAAGTTTTTATTTTTTGTAAAGTGAGTTATTTGCTTGCATCTAACATGATTAGAAAATAGTGAGTAAAGCATACCCTTTTATGTTTAGACAAATTTAGATAAACCTTCATTTTCAGTAAACAAAGTGGTCTCTTAGAAAGACAAAGTGTTTGAAATAGGACTTTGAAGAATGGGTTTAGAATCAAGGCAACAATCACAGAATGATCGCGTTATTTGGTTAATGCCTGTAATAAATAGCAGAGACTGTGCCTTATTGGTCCTGTAATCTAGCCTTTAAAAACTGGATATTCCTGAAATGGCAGACTAAACGTTTTGGAGTAGCCTGGGCTGGCTTGAGGCAGAATTTGTCTTTGAGATCTTCACATTTCTCCTGTCACTGGCACCTTGGTCCCATTTACGTTTCATTTGTTTTACTATCAACAGGTCCCTCCTAAAATATTAATATTAATGTTTAATAGGAGATCTGTCCTTTTTTAGGGCAATTGCATTTAATAAATAATTCTGAAAGTTTGGGCTGCAGGATTGTTTTGAGAGCTGGCATTTATTCTCTCATAGAATTGCTTTTGCTGTATCCCATAGGATTTGATATGTTGTGTTTCCATTTTCATTTGCTCAAGAAAATTCTTAATTTCCCTTTTACTTTGTTTATTGAACCATTGATTATTTAGGAGCATGTTGTTTAATTTCTATGTATTTATAAAGTTTCTAAAGTTTCTCCTGTTATTGATTTCTAGTTTTATACCATAATTGTCAGAAAAGATACTTAATATGATTTTGATATTTTTAAATTTGTTAAGACTTATTTTGTGAGCTAACATGATTTATCCTGGAGAATTCAAACTTTGTGTAGTTGAGAAGAATGTATATTCTTTAGGAGTCACTGTAAATATCTGTTAGATCAATGTGGTATAGAGCAGTGGTCCCCAACCCTTTTAGTACCAGGGACCAGTTTCATGGAAGACAATTTTTCCACAGAACTGGGGGTGGGGTGGAGGGATGGTTTGGGATGATTCAAGCACATTACATTTATGTGCAGTCAAACCTCTCTGCTAATGATAATCTGTATTTGTAGCCGGTCCCTAGTGCTAGCATCACCACCTCAGCTCCACCTCAGATCTTTAGGCATAGATTCTCAGAAGGAGTGTGTAACCTAGATCCCTCGCATCCGCAGTTTACAGTAGAATTCTCACTCCTTTGAGAATCTAATGCCGCTGCTGATCTGACAGGAGCTTATGCGGTGATGCAAGCGAGGAGGAGCAGCTGTAAATAAACATGAAGCTTCTCTTGCTCACCTGCCATTCATCTCTTGCTATGCAGTCCAGTTCCTGACAGGCCATGGACTGGTACCAGTCTGTGGCCCAGCGGTTGGGGACCGCAGGTCTAGAGTGCAGTTTAAATCTGATATTTCTTTGTTGATTTTTTGTCTAGATGATATGTCCGTTGCTGAAAGTGCGGTGCTAAAGTCCTGTACTGTCATCGTATCACACTCTGTCCCTTTAGATCTGTTAATATTTGCTTTATGTATTTAGGTGCTCCAGTGTTGAGCACATATCTATTTGAATTGACTCCTTTATTGTATGTAATGACCTTCTTTGTCTCTTTTTATGGTTTTTGACTTAAAGTCTGTTTTATCTGATATAAGTATAGCTACTCCTGCTCTGTTTTGGTTTCCGTTTGCATGAATATATTTTTCCATTCCTTCATTTTCAGCGTGTGTATCCTTATAGGTGAGATGAATCTTTTATAGGCAGCATATAGTTGGGTCTTGCTTTTTTTTTTTTTTTTTGAGACAGAGTCTCCCTCTGTTGCCCGGGCTAGAGTGCCGTGGCGTCAGCCTAGCTCACAGCAACCTCAAACTCCTGGGCTCAAGTGATCCTCCTGCCTCAGCTTCCCAAGTAGCTGGGACTTCAGGCATGTGCCACCATGCCTGACTAATTTTTTCTGTGTATTTTTAGCTGTCCAATTAATTTCTTTCTATTTTTTGGTAGAGATGGGGTCTCACTCTTGCTCAGGCTGATCTCGAACTCCTGAGCTCAAACGATCCACCCAACTTGGCCTCCAGAGTGCTGGGATTACAGGCTGGTCTTGCTTTTTTTTAAAAAAAATCCATTCTGCCACTCTGTGTCTGTTTTGATTCCTTGTGTTTTTTTTTATTTGGTCTCAAGCCATCCTCCTACTTCAGCCTCCTAAAGTGCAAGAATTACAGGTATGAGCCACCATGCCCAGACTGATAATTTTTTTTAAAGCCAGTCTGTCCATCTCTGCCCTTTGATTGTATTGTTTATTCTACTCACTTTCAATAATATTGTTGACACAATTGGATTTATGTCTACAATTTTATGTTTTCTCTATGTCTCTTTTTTTGGTTTCTGTTTCTCCTTTATTGCATTCTTTTGTTTAAATGAATATTTTCTAATGTAGCATTTCGATTTCTTTGATGATATTTCCACTATTCTTTTTGAGTATTTTTTTAGTGGTTGCCCTACGGTTTACCATACACATCTTAACAGAATCAGCTGAGACTTATACTGGCTTAACTCCAGTGATATAGAGAAACATTACTCCTATACATATGCTCCTTGACTTACTATGGGGTTATATCTTGATAAATGGATCATAAATTGAAAATATTGTAAGTCAAAAATGCATTTAATATATCTAACCTACTGAATATCCTTGCTTAGCAGCACAGTACACTGTAGAGTGTTGGTTGTTTCCCCTTGTGATTGCATCACTGACTAGGAGCTACAGCTCACTGTTGCTGTCCAGCATCGTGAGAGTATTGTACCATATATCAGTAACCTGGGAAAATATCAAAATTCAAAATTTTAATTATGGTTTCTACTGGCTACATATTGCTTTTGCACCATTGCAAAATCAAAAAATCGTTAAGTCTAACCATTATAAGTTAGGAACTGTATAGCTTTATCCCTTCTTTTCCCTTTTGTGGTATTATTGTTACACATATTATATCTCTTAGTGTTATAAACTCAATGTGTTGTTATAATTATTACTTTAACATATGTAGTTATTTCCTTACACTAATACAGCTTTGCTCCCATACCTCATTTGCACTGTGCTTGCCAAATATCTTACATGTATCTTACCAGTCTATGTGTTGTAGGCCCAATAATAAATTATATACATATCATTTTATGCAATTGATTTTTTTTTTTTTTTTTTTTTTTGAGATGGAGTCTCACTCTGTTGCCCTGGCTGGAGTGAGTGCCATGGGGTCAGCCTAGCTCACAGCAACCTCAGACTCCTGGGCTCAAGTGATCCTACTGCCTCAGCCTCCCAAGAAGCTGGGACAACAGGCATGCGCCACCATGCCTGGCTAATTTTTTCTGTGTATTTTTAGCTGTCCAATTAATTTCTTTCTATTTTTGGTAGAGACGGGGTCTCGCTCTTGCTCAGGCTGATCTCGAACTCCTGAGCTCAAACAATCCGCCCGCCTCGGCCTCCCAGAGTTCTAGGATTACAGGCGTGAGCCACTGCGCCTGGCCTGCAATTGATTTTTATATCAGTTATGAGAAGAAAAGAGAAATATATACATTTATAAATATATAATTACCATACCAGTATTCTTTGTTTTATTGTGTGGATTCAAATTATGTTCTGGGCTTACTTGCTTTCAGTTTGAAGAACTTTAGCATTTCCTGTAAGGCAGGTCTTCTAGCAACAAATTCTCTCAGGTTTTGTTTATCTGGGAAAGTCTTTATTTCACCTTCATTTTTGAAAGATAGTTTTGGTGGATATGTGATTCTTGGTTGTAAGTTCTTTTCCTCTATGTACTTTGAATATGTTATTCTCTTCTGGCCTCTATTATTTTTGGTGAGAAGTCACCTCCTAATCTTACTGGAGTTTACTTGAAAGTAATGGGTTATTTTTCTCTTTCTCCTTTTATTAATAATATTTTCTCCTTGTCTTTGACTTTCAGCATTTTTACTACAATGTATCTGTTTGTAGATCTCATTGCATTTATCCTGCTTGGAAGTCGTTGATTATCTTGGTGTTTTTCAATAAATTTGGGAAGTTTAACCAGTATTTATTTGTTCTTTAAGTTTTTAAATTTTTAATTGACACATAATAATTATACATATTTATGGGGTACAGTGTGATGTTTTGATACATGTATACATTATGTAATGATCAAATCAGGGTAATTAACATATCACCTCAAACATTTATTGATTCTTTGTGGTGAGAAGATTCAAAATCCTTTCTTCTAGTTATTTTGAAATATACAATACATTATGTTTAACTATAGTTACCCTACTGTGCAACAGAACACCAGAACTTTTTCCTCCTATTTAACTGTAACTTTATACTCATTACCCAACCTCTTTCCACCTCCCTCATTGTTTCTTTGAATGTTTTTCTTCTGTTCCTTTCTCTGTATCCTGTCTTCTGGTACTCTCATTTTAAGTATTACAAGCATACTCTATTGATCTGTCTTCAATTTTGCTTATTCTTTCTTCTGCCAATTCAAATTTACTGTTCAGCCATACTAGTGAGTTTTTTTTTTCACTTATTGTTCTTTTCAACTTCCAAATTTTCGTTTTGTCTTTTTAAAATAATTTCTATATGTTTATTGATATTCTCTATTTGGTACAACATTGCTGTCATACCTTCCTTCTGTGATCATGATATTCTTTAGTTCTGGGAATACGTTTATAATGGCTACTTTGAAATCTTTTTATGATAAATCCAACATCTTGTTAAGAAAAATATAACACACACACACACACAGCAAGCAACAGAAACTGATTGCTGTGTGTGTGTGTGTGTGTGTGTGTGTGTGTGTGTGTGTGTGAGTTATACTTTCCTTTTGCTTTCAGACCTCACAATTTTTTGTTGGAAACTGGACATTTTAGATAAATAACGACTCTGGGCTGCTGCTCCCTTCTCCTCTTTGGGATTTGTTTTATTGTTTGCTTGTTTATTTCTTTAGTAACTGGGCAGTCTGTTTCCCCTCCTATAGTTTTAAGCCTCTGATGTTGCTCAGGGAGGTGCAGTTTTGGATATGCCCTTAGTCACCCTGAATGACAGTGTTACTGGTAGGGCTCTCTCCAGCTCTTCCTCTGACCATACCTAGCTGTTGAGTTTTAGTATTTGCTGGCTAATTGTTTTGAACAATGCCCTGGGACATAAATTACTCTACAAACTAATTTAATCAAATTCTTGCTCCTTTGAAGTAATAGTTCCTGAGGTTAGTGTTCACTATTTGTTCTAACTCCGGGAGGGTTTTTCCTGATTTGTTCCCAATTCTATACTTCAAACTAGCAGGCCTACAGTTTAGACTATATTTTGAATCTCCCAATTGCCTTTCACCAATCTTCACTCTTCCCGGGAACACCCTTAGCATTGAACTTATAGAACTGGAGATGGTAACAATGACATGCTTGTCTGTCAGTGACATCTTTACTCTAGGAGGTAGGTGCTTGGTCATGGTGGTGGTGGTGGGTGGGAACAGCAACCTGAGGTCTTGGCTTACCTCTCCTGGTGTGGGTCCCCAGGGGCAAGAGTGACCAGGGCCCCAGTATTCCCAGTGTGCCGCCTTGAAGGAAGAGCTGCCATTCCACAAGAGGTGGCTGGATGGGAGAAGAGAGCTGCTACGTCTCAGTCGTATTCCTCTGAGATGTAGCCTCAGCAATAGACATCTGGTGGCAGTATGACAAATGCTGAAGTTGGGCTTCTCCTGGGAAGAATGCTCCTCCAGCTAGGAGTTGGAGGGAAAGGGAGCAGTTCTTGGCTGCAGCACTGTGGAATGGATTCCTGCTGAACTGGGAGAAGGGAGGGAGGGAGCAGTCTTGGTTCAGATACCACAGACTCTTGCCTTCCTTACTGATTTTCATATATTTTCTTGAAAAGATATTTCTTTATTGCTTTGGGACTATTTTCAGAGACTTTAAATGATTGTTTTAATAGTTTCCACCAGTTTACTGGGAGCAGATTAGTGGAGCTTCTCACACTGTCATGCTGCCAGCGGAGCCTCTCCTTCATAGGTTTTTATAATAAGTGCGAATTGAAAACATGTTCAGGCTCAAAAAGTTTTGGGAATGCTCTTTGATCTTCCTATAGTATCCTCTAGTTTTTTATATCACTCACTATATTTTATCATTTCTTATTTAATATGTTTCCTCTGCTAAAGCGGGAGTTTTAAAACTTTTTGACTATGTTCCACAATAAGAAATATACTTGACATCTATTTAGAGCACACATATATTCTTTTTACACAAAAGTCTCACCAAACAGTATCTACCCATTGTATGTGTAAAATACTTTGACATGTTTTATTCTATTTTACTTGATTATAACAAAAATGCTTAGTTGCTATTAATTGATTTTACAACTTACAATTTGAAAAACACTGTCTAGACTAAAGGCTTCTGAGGCAAGGGACTGTGCCTAGGATCAACAGCTTATCACTAGTTCTGGCACAGTACCTAGCCACAGTACACACTTAATGAATGTTTGTTGAATGAACATGTGAATGCCAGGCTTCTCAGAGTCTTTAACAAGTTATGGTGCATTTGGATGCCCTGAGAACAGTTATACCAAACAGTTAAAACCTCACTTGACTCTTGAACCCTTTGTAGAGTATATATACTTTAATACTATGAAGATAGAATATCTGTATTTTAAGATATTATAGATATGTATAAATATCTCTCACAGCTAGTGCTTTGGAAATGTTTTTTGATGAATAAAAGTATGGATTGGTAGTTTTTTTTTCTAGTGACAATGAAGCGTAAAGCCCAAGAAATACCTTGCAAACATTTTGTATTTCACAGATTCTTTCCTCCCAAACACTCAGAGGAGAAAATCTGTACTATAGGGAAGGAGACATTTGATTTCTTTCTTTTTTTTTTTTTTGAGATTCCACCCAAATGCAAGTGGTGAAACCTTTTGAGGACTGTCAGACCAAATACAATTCTTGGAGTATGACGAGGAACGAGTAGTAGTACTTTATGAAGAGACTTAGGCTAGGTACACACATAAATAATCAAGCTGTTACTTGAGAATGCCTTGCCCCTAAATAAGTGGTCTTAAATAAGTGGCAGGTGAAGGGCAGAGAAAGAACAGGCTCCCTGTGACCAGAAGAGGAGTATCTGTTATTCAGGGGAATAGTTTAGAGAAAAGTTGGCCCACGGAATTAATTTCGGAGTCCAGAAGGTACTGTTAAAATATTGTGCAGGACAAACTCAGCTACAAAAAAGCTTCATATTTTGGATGTGAGAGAAGATATCCCCTATGAAATTCATAGTTGAGATTGAAAATGCATGTTATCTTGGGAGTTGACTTGAGAAAAGGAAGAAGAGCTTTTGTATTCAATTTCCTGGTGGTTGGAGAATTCGTACACTAGACTTGAAAGCAGATAATACCTCATAGTTTAAGCAATAGGAATTATCCTCCCTGTCTAGAGAAACCAACCATCTTGCTGTCTGAATTCAGTGAAATTGTAATTCAAGGAACTGATTAATTTTATTGAATGGGATATGAGTGCTGTGGCTGCTGTAAGGTGTGACTGAGATCGGTGCTTACCTTCTCTTTCTGCTTCTGCTATTTTGGATCCTTATGCTCAGAGTGTCTAGAGTAGGTTTGAGTTTTGTTTGGTCACATTTGCTCTTCCTGTCACCATGGCCTTTTGTCGTTGTTATTTTTAATAGACTTTATTTTTTTAGGTTCACAGAAAAAGTGAGTGGGGAGTACAGAGATTTCCTCTATACTCCCTGCCCCAACATGCACAATGTCCCTGACTGTCAACATCCCCCATCAGAGTGGTACATTTGTAACAATTGAGGAACCTACATTGACACATCATTGTCACCTAAAGTCCATATTTAACATTAGAGTTTACTGTTCTGTTGTACATTCTATGAGTTTGGACAAATGTACATGTATCTGCCATTATAGTATCATACAGAATAGTTTCACTGCCCCATAACTCCTCTGTGTTCTGCCTATTCACCCCTCCCTGCCCTCAACTCCAGATGGCCTTTTTGTTCTTATTTTTAAAAATTACTTAAGGAAACAATTCTGTTATAATTCCACTCCTGTGCTGAACTTTTATCATAATGTAGTTCAGAGAATTCCTGCTTATGTAGGGACTGCAGGGATGTTCTGCTTATTCCTTGTCTCCTTTCCCTTCCCCAATTAATGGTAAGTCAGTGACTATACTGTGTATCAAAGGAGATGCTCTTCCATGTCCTAAGATGTCTTTGATGGCCTGCTAATTGGAGATACCTCTGGACAAATGATAAAAATCTGACAATACAGCCTGAAGTGGTAAAGTTTTGCTGTAGATACAAGGAGCTAGAAAATTTAAAAATGTTTTCTACTCTCTGTTTACAAATTATGGCCATTTCCTCCAAAGATCTCAGATACAGAAGTGATACAATCTTTCTTGATAGCCTTAAATAAGGGAGTTATACAACTCTTGAGTACCTCCGTGTACACACTGATCATTTCTTCTTTGCTGCCCTCTTTTTTGAAGATTCTGCTCAGACATTGGTACTCATTGACAACTCACCTTTGTGGGATGAACAGTTGATCTGGTAGAAACCAATCTAGAGGCTTCACTGGCTGGATTGAACCAATTACATTCTCTTCTCTGAGAATGGGGACCTTGAGATACTGAGCTGATTAGGTGATGATGAGTCCTTGGGCTGAAATTTTAATGGAATTGTGACCAGGTTCTGAACTGCGGCATAAAAGATGTGTAGCCATGTGCAAGCAGGGGGAGTGAAAAAGGCATAGACAGCAGAGGAAGCTAGTTGACAAAGAGAAGCTATAGAGTGGAGCAGACTTGTGAAGGCCCATGCGATGTGCTGGCAGGAGCTTCTAGTCCCAGTTCCTATTTGGTCTAGTTCTCATCTGGTCCCTTTTCTTTCCCTGCATATCATCCATGAGATCTTTTGTTGTAGCCTTTTCATAACACCCCATCTGTATTTGACTTGAGGTAGTTGAGTGAGTTTCTGTTCCATAACCGAGATATGGTACCATTAGAATCTAGTATAATAGAATCTTATATAATTAAAGTCTGGAAGACTCTTTGGGTTGTAAGACACACAAAAAGTTATAAAACCAAGGTCTAATAATTAGTGCAAAATGACTGAATGTCAGGGTACCCTTTAGTCAGTCAGTGTTTTCTTCATTTATTAATTCATTCACCATCCTTTTCTGGCTAAATTGCCTGTATCATTTCATCTTTTCTTAAAACAGAAAAAAGTTCAACCATTTTCTTCTTCTTTATGCATCACATTTTCTTTAATTCCTTCATATAGTCTCAGGTAGAATACTGGACAAGCAGCTAGGGGATGTGAATTTTGTTCTTTCTGAGACACTAACCTGAGGCATGGTCTATAGAAGACACTTCATCTCTCTGCACCCTGCTACTCTTGCTGTGAAGTAAAGGGGTTAGGTTGGATCACTGGTTTCTAGTCCACCGCTCCTATAAAGTAAGGCATGAATGAAGAGGATAAAGAAACCAAGCTGCTTACCAGGCATTTGCTATAAATGAAATAAATATTCCTCACCACTCACTTAATGTTATTTCTAAAAATTCTTCCACTTAGTGAAAGGCTGGTAAGTGAAAACTTCTGTTAATTTTAACAGTAAAAATTATGATGTGTCCCATCCCAACCCAAGATATCCAAATATTTTCTACAAATAGAAAAATGTATCATTGAGCACTGAAAACTTTTTTACAAGTAGTAAACAATAATTCAAAAGTAAATATGATTTGTACATGAAATATATTAAAATGATGCTTTGCTGCTTCAGTAAAAAAGAAAGAGAAGGCTGGATCAGATTGATGGATGAAGGAACGAGCCATTCTATGGAAGATGATGGAGAGTCAGGTGATGCACTTTCAGGTGTGCATTTGATATCAGAAGTGCTTCATGCTTTCTTTTTCTTGTGGACTTGACAGTAGAAGAAAGTCCTGATATGGAAACCTTTGACATCTCTGTAGAACAGGAATCTTTGGGTCAAAAAGAACCAAGGTGTAAATTTGCTTTCCTTCTTGTAGTTTGCAATTCATACACCTCCTTGAAGGATGCTGTATTAGTTTCTTGAGGCTGCTATAACAAATTACTACAAACTTGATGGCTTAAAACAACAGAATTTTATCCTCTCACAGTTCTGGAAGCCAGAAGTCTGAAATCTGGCAGAGCCACCTTCCCTCTGGTCCTTGCCTCTTCCTGTTTCTGGTGGCGGCCAGCATGGCATTCCTGGGCTTGCAGCCACATCACTCCAATCTCTCCTTCTGTCTTCACATTGCTGCCACCTCTGTGTGTCTGTCTCCAGACTCCCTCTGCCTCTCTGATAAGGATACATGTGTTTATGTTTATGGCATACTCTGATAATCCAGGATAATCTCCTCCTTGCAAAGTCCTGAACTTAATCACGTGTTTTGCCATAAAAGGTAATAGTCCCTACTTTACCATATAAGGTAATATTCACGGGTTCTACTTACTAGCATGGGAGTGAGGGAGTGACATTTGGGATGCCAGTGACATCTTCCTTCTAATTATGACAATGAAAAATGTCTTCAAACATTGTCAAAAGTCCTTTTGGGGCAAGATCATCCCTTGTTGATGACCACTGCCTTAACCCAGTCAAAGCCTACTCTTGTCTCCCTAAAATCTGGCTGGGAAATTCTGGTCATGTTAGGAATGGGGAAAGGTGGAGAATAATGCTAGAGAGGTAATTGCAAATGTCTACTACACCTAAAATTCCAGTGAGGACCAAAATTGGGCCAAATCTAGCAGGATTGCGAAATTTTTGCTAGATCCCTGTTAATATATTCTAAGGTATGATATTTTATATTGGATAACTATTAATAAATCCCAATATTATGCTTTTTAAAAAATTCCATAGGCCTATGAATCCCAGATTGAGTTTTTTTATTTTACTTATATCACAAAGTAAAATCACTAAGCAAGGGCTCCTTATCTTAGAATTTGTCTCTGTGTAACCTCATCCGTTTTCAACAGGTCTCTTCTTGGAGGTTTTCATATTCAGTTGGATTTATCCTCCCCGTGACTGCCTGGTTGCCCCTTGCCATGAGGCATTAGCAGACATACCACCTAGTGCAAACTGCACATTTAGCATGGCAGTTTATGCCCTAGAGAATCGTGATTGGAATTTTTCTAAAATATCTTTTTTTTCTGGGAAGTAATTGAAATAGAATACAGACTCATTTATGGTTTTGAAGTTTTTGTGATTTCCAAATTGACAAATTTGTACTCTTATAGGCATCAGATGATTGATATTTTGGGAGTATGTGTTGTTTCTTCCTTGATTGCACATTGTCGAGGATCTCCTCTCTGTTTTCATGCAAGTGTTCTGGCTATGATGGAAACCCTCACTAGTACTGGACGAGAGGGTGTGCAGACATGGGAAGAAACAAAAGCTGCTCCTTTTTCGTCACCACTGGGCACAGTAAAAGTTACGCATACAATGGCTCATAAGAGCGCCCCCACCAGACCAATAAAATACAACAAAGCGAAATGATAAACAGCCTAGCTAGAATGTATGTGAATTTTTTAAGTGAGTCTATGTCAGGGTTTTTGTACTTGGCAATACCCAGGGGCTTCATATAAGCAATGAAGGACTCCGGAAAGAACCTTCTTTTTGCCATGGCTTTAGTTATAATTCTGTATGTTCAATATACAGCAGAGGAGAAGCAATCAGCTCTACCCTGATGTTACTTATAATATCCCATAAATCATCTTTTCCTACATATTTTCTTCTTTATTCTATTTAATTGATAGGTCATCTGGCTCCCTGCTTTGCTAGTCCACAACCTTTATGTTCATTTTAAGCTCCTTAAGGAGACAGGGAGTATAATCACCTTTAAATGAGTTTGAAAAAACAATTCCTCAATCTTAGCACTGTGCCTTGTAGGGCTTAAAGTTTGACTAAATGACTTGACTTTACGTATATCCTTTCCAGACCTGTCAGAACTACTACTGCTTTTCCTCTAGAGTTTTTCTCTGCCCTTTGGAACATAGATAGAGAGAGAGTGATATGGAAATAGTATTCACTAAGATAGCTAAAGCTGGATGGGAGGAAAGAGACTCATTTTACTGTAGTAATTCAAGCAAGAATGGGAGACTGAGGAGAAGCCACACTGTTTCTTTTTCAGGAAGTCTTAGCAAGCATTCTGGTTTTAGAAGAGAAAGAGACACATTCAGCTTGGCTGAAATGATTTGAAGTACATCCATCCACAGTCATATTTTACTGAGCCATTTTTCAATAAATGGACTAAATTGTCCCTTGGAACTCTTTCAGTAGGTGGTGCTCTTGTGCCATGGCATAACATTGTCTTCAGAGAGGTTCTGAGAGCACAGTGGCTGGTTTGAGGGCCTGTGTCCCCATGGGTCTCCTTGAGTGACTGCCAGGAGAGCATCACATGGCTGGTTTTGGTGAGAGGTTTTTCTGTCTTTTTGGAAATGAGGTGGTGAGTTAAGGTCTTTACCCTTTCTAGGTTGTCTGAGCTCTGCTTTCCAGGGGAACCTAAATGAGAGATTTTCTAACCTTTCAAAGAAATAATTTGTGACTCTAGTCTTTATCTGAACAATTATGATGTGTATTGTGTTACTAATTTTCTAAGACTTTTTAAAAAATTGTAATTCATTCATGATCCCCCAAATCAAGTTCCTTTCCACTTAACTGAGGCTGTCATTCTTGTTTATGTTTTTCTTCCTTTAGCTTCAGAGAAGATGCAGTAGGAAGAGATAAATATGTAGTAGAGAAATTTGTAAGTGATAAAGGAATGTAGATGAAAAACATCGAGTTCAAATAGCAGCTAGTAATAACTATAGCTGACAACGAACCCTTTTGGCATCAGCCCATTGCTTTACTTCTTTTGCTGTATAATGAGTTTCTTGGTCCAAAGTTGATTGTGATACCATCATGGTGAATAAAGAAATCTGGTAAAATCTATAGTTGGTGGTGTTGGCAGAAGTGTAGTGGGCAAGGAAGATAAATTTAAATTCAGTGTGAGTATCTCTTCCAGAGAGGTTAGATCTGTTGCCAGAAACATTGTGGGGTTTGCTTTCTCAGCAAGTATCCATGGAGGTTGCCTAAAGTGAAAGACAGTTGCTTCACCTTATATCCACCAACTATTAAGGGGGAGGCAAAATGCTTGTGGGACTCTGTCTCAGCCTGAGTGTGCTGATCTGACCCACTCAATAACCTGTTGTCTCCAAAGGCTGCGCACCAGGTCTGAGTGAGCTCAGCTGATAATCTGGGCTTCAGTGCTAGCAGCTGGGCTCTTGAGCTTTCCGGCCAGCAGATCCAGTGAGTGCTCAGTGTGTTTTGACAAGTCATGGCGCTTCCTGGTAGCTTCTAAGAGTTTATTTTTATAATTAGTGCTTTAGTTTGTGTGGATTTGCTTATTCACGTAATTATCTGTTTATTTAAATGATCTTTCTGGGTATTTAGAATATACTTTGAAGACTCATGTATGTCTTGAACATTCTTAGCTTTTATCTCTTTATATATTGCTGCTTCTCTACCCTCTTCACTTTCTGTGCTGTGACACGTTTGATGCTTGTGAAGTTGTCCTTCATGTTTCTTAATTGCTCTTTCTTATTTTTTTTTCTAGGCTGCATTCTGAGTGAATTCCTTTGTATTATTTTCAAATTTACTAGTTCTTTCTTCAGTTCTGTCCAGTCTGAAGTATCTTGTGTACGGACTTTTTAAATTTTAATGACTGTATTCTTCATTTACATAATTTCCAGTTGATTCTTTTTTAGCCCTCTATTTTAATTCTGCCTTTTTGTTTTATAATTTTTTATTCTTTTTTAATTAGCTTTTTTTAGCACCTTAAAAATGCTTATTTTGTTAGGATGTTTGTTAGCATCTTAAATGTATTTAGTTGATTTTTTTAGCATCTTAAATATACTTTTGTTGGACTGATTAATTTCATCTGAAGTGAATTTGTGATCTAATGACTGATTTTGTTAGTTGCCTTTATTGGCATTAGATTTCCTCAGGTACTTTAGAACTTTGATTGAATAGCATGTTTTGAATGAGGTTTTTCTTGTTTTGTTTTTATTTATTTACTCATTTTCACCTCTCTCCTTGGCTTGTTCACTCTCCCTAGTGTAGCAGCATTCTAGTGGTCTCTGTCTGGGTTTCATGGAGCCTCAGTCCTGAACCAGGTTTGACAGTGGTTGTTTACTTACTTGAGCAGTTACAGGCTGCTTCACCAAGCTCCTGCTCCTGGCTGGCCAGGTCCTCCATCCATGCTCCTGGGACCACCACTCCACAGGAGATAAGCAGGCTGCCAACCTTCTTTTAGGCAGTGGAAACAGGCCAGGGCTCTAGTTATCACCTTCCATCCTGCCTTCACAATGGGATGCCAGTTTCTGACTCATTGCTTTGAGGCTACGTTTAGCCCCTAAAACCTTATAAGACCCAAGTTTTCAGTTTTGTTGCCTGTTTTTGGGTCCCGAGCATAGGAGGCTTAAGACTTTACCCTCAGGGACTTAACTCTGTTTCATATCTATTTCACAGAAATGTCTATTTTTTTTTTTTAGCTTTCTGCATCTTTTTGCTTTTCTCTTTTTATATATTCCCTCTCATTGCTGTGTGTTTGGAGTAAAGAGAATCCATCAAAGAGTGAATTTACTGTGCCATCTTAACTGGAAGTCATGTGGGCTGAGAGTTTAAAGGAAATAAAGTTAAATATTTTGTTGTACATAGTACTAAAAGCTAACCACAAGAACGCTTTTCTGTGTGAGCTCAGTGACCCATAGCATACAGTTATTTAAACTCCTCTTCCTGAGGCTTGCAGGCCCCAAAAGATGAGTGGGATTAAGCAGGTGGAATTTATTAGGATGCTATGGTTTTCTACAAAGATTTCACTTTCTATTTTTCATTTTTGTGGTAATTTACAAAAACTCCTATGCTTCCAAACACCTAAATGCTTGCAATTCTAACCAGGTAGTATCTTAAGATTTGTTGGGATTTTTTGAGCATCTTAAATATACTTACTTTGTTGGGATGTTTGTTAGCATCTTAAGTGTATTTATTTTGTTGGGATTATGTCTGTATAGTTGTGTCTGTACTGGTGCTAAGTAATGCTACTTTAAATATAGGAAGATATTACAAAAGAACAGAGGTGAAAATGGAAATAACATGCTTCAGCTAAGTAAGAGATTGGCATTTCACAAAAAGAAAGTGGTGAGTGAATTAAGCCATCTCTCAGCATATGGCCGTATCAGCAAACTCAACAGAACCTTCCTGTAGCAGTCAGTACCAAGTCCATATGGTTAGTCCAAAGTGAGTTTCAGTGACCGCATCATTGATTACATTGGATTAATTTTATCAATTTAAATTTTATTCATTTTGTAGATTTATTGTTTAATTTTTTATTTGTAGCTGTATGAGTTACAAGCATAAGAGTTTTACTGATTTTTGCTTGTTAATATTTAATAGTAAAAATGATTTTAGATGATACTGGGAGCTCTCAATAATCATTATTTTTCAAGTTTGTGAAACACAGATCAAGTGGTAACTTAACTTTTCCTATGCTTTATAATAAGCATTTGTGTTCGATTTTGATGTTTTTGCCTGGCTCGCTCCTGCTCATACCTCATCACTTTGCTTACTCAGGCATTGTTTCTGTATGGTGAGCATCTGACACCTCTATGCTGGGTTAGTGCCCCTTCCAGATGCTTCCTGAAGCATCCTGTGTTTCCTTCTCTCCCAGCCTTTCCTCAAGGTATTAAGTTTTATCTGTTTATGGTCCTGATTTCCTCATTAGCCATAGGTTGCTTGAAAGCAGGAAATGCTGTCATCTTTTTATATGCAATGATTTTCAGAGTTCCTATCGTAAAATAGGCTTCTAGTAAATGTGTGGGCTTCTTTGGTTTTGTTTTAGTAATAAATTACTAGTAAAACTAAGGGTAGACAAAGGTAGAAATAACTTAGAGCCAAGTCACTAGTGTCAAAGGCAAGAAGATTACTAATATTTTAATAACTAATGTGCTTTTCAGCTCATTTTTCTAACTGGTCTAACCAAAAGCCAACAGTCAACTGTCAGGTAAGCGAAGTGGGGACAAGAATGCAAGGAAAGTGAGTAATCATATTTGTAACGGACGTGTGAGGGAAAACTGGTATTGTTTGAGTCTGAATGATGGCTCTTTGGTGCTCTGATGGAGAATGTCAAGGGTTTTTGTCTTAGCAGTACCTAAGGCAGGCGCTGTGGTGAAGGGATGTGTCTACCTTGAAGCCAGGTCCAGAGAGAAGCTCTTTTCTCCGTGACTGCTAGGGACATGGGTAGGAGGATTGATCTCAGGAAATCCCCAGAGTTACCTGCTGGGTTCAGTTTCTTTAATTCTTTGCAAAGTCAGCTGAAGAGTGTATTTACATACTCTGTGCCTGGATTGAAGTTGTCTCCTCCAATTCCTTAGACTAAGGTTTTGTTTATGCCTGAGGTTTGTTTGAAATTATCTGCAAATTTCAGGTCTGTGTTTTGGATTAGACTATCTCAGAGGTGAAACACTGCTGACTCAACAGAGAAAAAGCCAGCTCCTCCTAGAGGAACTTTTCTTAGACCCCATTGTTTTTATGGGGGAAAATATCATTTGTTTCTTTCACAAACACTTCATGGGAACAAGAATATTTTGTGACTTAAAAAAAAGCCACTTACACAGGAGTAAATTGACCAATCTTATTTAAAATAATGAAGCAAAGAAACATTACCTTTCAGTAAATTAAAAATACTGGTATCAGGCTTTCAATAAGGAATAGAAGGAATGTTATCAAGCTTAAGCAGATTTGAACATAAATTTCTTAATTTTATATTTGATTATATTTTAGAGGATTTAAAATGTTTTCTGACAAGGACATTGTGCCCCAGTCGATGTATTTATTGAAGGCTAGGTATTTGTCTCTTTTTCTTCTTCCATAAACAGTATGTTTTTTAGCATTCTGTTTATAAATCTATTGTTTGGTGCTTAGTTCATGAGAAAAGGGACTTGTGCCCACGGGAAATGGGGAAAAAACAGTGTTGTTTATTAGGGTGTCACTTTGAGAAGGTTATGGTCCATCTTTGGACTTGCCTCTCATTCCTCTGGCTTAGAGATGTTTCAGACCAAAGGGAAGCAATTTCAGCCTCTCTTGGCCCCCCTGACAGGTATATGCAGTTATTTTTGATGCTGTGTCGTTTATAATGAGCTTTATTTTAAATATTGATAATCTCAGGGCAACAAGAGCTTCTATTGGTGTGAAATCAGTCCAAATTTTATTTATCTTTATCTCTCCTCCACAACAGTTTGGTAGGTTTATTTACTTATTGAGTTTTCATGTATTTGCTCGATACATATTTATCAAGCTCCTATGTGCCAGGTATTATGTGCATCTGTGCTTTTCAAAATGTGCTCAGCAAATTAGGTTCTGAGGAGATGTGTCAGGTAGAACGTGTTTGACTGCAATTAACAGAAAACCCAATGAATGGTGGGTTAAGCAAAAGGGGAAATTTTACAGTTGACTCCTTCATTACTTCAGCTGTACTGGCAAGGACACAAGGCCATCTTTCTGCTCCACCATGTGTAGCATGTTGGCCAGTCCTTGCAGCTTCCTTATTCCTGGGTCCCAAGGTGACTTCTCCCATTCTAGGTGTCACATGAAGATTACAGTGTCTGATATGGAAAAAAGTGAACTTATTTAAAATTGAGGCAAACTCTCTCAGAAACCCTTCCGTCAAAGCTCAGTTCTTATGGTCTAGAGATCCATAACATGCCCATTCCTACACTTGATAGGAGGGCAAGTGCAAATACAAGCCATTCCCAAAATATGGCTCTGGGACTCTGTGTCCCTGAGATCCTTTCAGGAGGGTCAGAAGGGCAAAACCATTTTCATAATAATGCTAAGACATTATTTGCCTTTTCTACTCTCTCACTAGTGTGCAGTGGAGTTGTCAGGAGGTTACGTGATGTACAATGATGTCATCACTCTGGCAGCTAATGGAATATATGCTTGTGTATTCTTGTGTTTTAAAATTTTTCTCAAGTTTTAATTTTTCATGTGGTAAATATTGATACATATAACCCACTTAAACAAAAGTTCTTTGGGGTCCTCAGTAATGTTTAAGAGTGAAAAGGGGTCCTGAGACCAAAACGTTTGAAATCCACTGGTCCGTATGAATCAAGACTCACTCCTGGCACTAGGGGAGAGCCCAGCCTCCCCTAAGACATGTGGCCACGAGATTCCTGGACAAAACAGATTTTTCTCTTAGCAAAGAAGCAGTGGAGGGTGTAGGGCTGTTAGTGGGCAGACAGCAGTGTGTGCAACACTGTTCTGAGGAAGGGGCTAGGGAGGGGAGGGCACAACGGGATGCAAGAGGTGCTCCTGCATCATGGCTCGGCAGAGCCACAGCTGGAGCCATGACTGGAGCCACTCCAGGTCTGTTTGTATTTTTTCTTATGGTGGTAAAATATAAATAGAATTTAACCATCTTAACCATTTTTTAAGTGTAAATTCAGTGGCATTGATTACATTAATATTGTTGTATAGCCAGCAGCACCAACCGTCTCCAGAATTTTTCCATCATCCCAAACTGAAACTCTGTACCCATTAAGCAGTAGCTCTCCCTTACTGTCTCCTCCCATGAATGAATTTAACTCTATGAATTTGACTGTTTAAAGTACTTCATACACATGGGATCATACAATATTTGTCCTATGTCTGGCTGGTTTCACTTAGCATAATGTTTTCAAGGTTTATTCATGTATGTATCAGAATTACATTCCTTTTTAAGGCTGAATGACATTCTGTTGTATGCATATACCACACTTTGTGTATCTGTTTTTCCACTGATGGACATTTGGGTCGTTCCTGTCTTTTGGCTATTGTGAATAATGCTGCAATGAACATGAGCATACAAATACTCTTTGAGACCCTGCTTTTAATTATTTTGGGTGTATACCTGGAAGAGGCATTGCTGGATCATATGGTAATTCAATGTTAATATTTTGAGGAACCTTCACACTGTTTTCCAGAGCACCTGCACCATTTCATGTTCCCACCAACAGTGCACAAGGGTTCCAGTTTCTCCACATCCTCATCAGTGCTTGTTATTTTCTCTGTGTGTGTCTGTGTTTTTAATAATAGCTATCCCAAATGAGGGGAAATGGTTTTGTATTTGTGTTTAATGAATTAGGATATTTGCCCTGGCCTGTTAACCCACTTGTTTCTTCCCTCTTTATCTTTCTTCAGATACCACTCAAGTGTTTCAATGCTTTTACTTCCTTCTTCCACTTTAATGCATTGTGCTTGGCGAATTCCATATTCCTTGTGAAGCACATTTTCCATGAAGTTTTTTAATATATCCTTCTCCTAAAGGACAGAATTCACCAAAATAAGGAGCCTTTTTGCCCTGAGCTTTTACCACTTTGTTGCCTGCTGTACTTTGAATCTGAGCCCTGTTATCTCAATGATTCAGATGTGAACCCTCATGGACAATGGTGTATCTTTGTACTTTAGTGTTTTGACTTCATAAAATGATGCTTAGCAGGCAACAAAATAACTTCTGAGCAATCGATAAATGTGGGAAGAAGGGCAAATGCAGTTATCCTAAGCTGACACCGTTGGAAGCAGTCCCTTTTCAGTATCTCAGATATTTGCTCGGCCCATGGCTGCTTTCCGTTACTGCTTTCTCTCTCCTCTCCTCACTGTGTTCCCCTCCTCCTCTTTCTGAAGGATCTCCTCTGACCTGGCAGGAAACAGGGACATGAACAAGCATGTGGGGATCCTTCACTGGCCGCTCATTTCTGTTCCAGCATCTGGGTTCCTCTGCTAGTAGGACTTTCCTTTCGTCCCCTCTGTGTAGGAGTTTCTGGAGGTCATTTTATTTTCTCCTGGAAATACATACTGAGGGATCTAACAACTTCTGTTGTTTTTAGTCTGCGTATATGGAGAAGGTGAAATCATGGTTTATTTTGATTCCTTAGGGACTGGGTAAATGTGCTAAAAGAGAAATTACTCAATAAATGGAAAATGTGGATTTCCTTCTAACTTTCCATGCCATGCTTTTGCTACATTAGTATATACAGTGTGTATGCAAAATGCTTGTTAAAATCCTGAGTTTTAAGGGAATATATTATTAAACATCTACCTTTTTTTTATTTCTTAAATACAAGATACTAAATAATATTTCTCTAGGAGCTCCTAATGAAATGAATTTAGCCGTAGACAGAATCATAAGAAAGCCATTTGAGGCAAGATAAAGGATTTTGGTATTGATCAAAAAATGTATAGTCAGCTCTCAATTGTCTAATAGGTTTGTAAATTATGCAGGATTAAAAAAAATCAATACATTTGTGAAAAACATTGAAATTACCATAAATCTGAAGAATCAGCCCCATTTTACAAGGCATGCATTTTTTGGAACTGCACGAAAGCTGCCTCATGTGTCTACTTGAGCATCACACTGCCTCATGTCTCCCTGAGTACTGAATGGAATGTCCTTCCCTCCTTGTGACAGTAGCCCTCCAGGGACAAAGCAGCAGCCACACAGCTAAGGTAAGGGGTCTGGGAAGAAGACTGTGGATTTTTCTCCCTTTCAGAG
The DNA here is from genome assembly GCA_963575035.1 of Avahi laniger. Taxonomy (NCBI): domain Eukaryota; kingdom Metazoa; phylum Chordata; class Mammalia; order Primates; family Indriidae; genus Avahi; species Avahi laniger. Next base: position 39,981 of record CAUYSK010002089.1, read on the forward strand.
CTGGGACTGGGAAAATGGAAGCATTATTTAAGGAGAGGAAGGCAAAAGAGGAAGCAAGCTCCCACCAAGTCTCCACCCAATTCTAGTAGTCTTAGTATTTTCAGAGAACTCAGATAATACATACTATTTCAACAATTTAAAATCTCTTATTATGTTCATCAAGGACTTAGTGTATGTCTTAGTGTTTATAAACTATAATACTTTATTGGCATGAAATCTATATGGTAAATGTATCTGGAAGTTTTAAGAAACATTTTTTTAACTGTGGAAAGTAGCATATGTTGAAAAGCACATAAACATGATTTATATTTTAATGAATTATTAAAACATGAATACCTATGTCACCGCCATGCAGATCAAGAAATAGAATATTGCCAGCATCTTGAGAACTATTCACACACACCTTCCCAGTAGTACTTCTTCCCTTCCTCTACAGGTGATGGGTTTCCTGACTTTTTTTTTTATGTTAATCACTGCAGTTTAGTTTTTGAACTTATGTAAATAGAATCATATCTTATGTATTTTTATGGGTCAGTTTCTTTTTTTCAACATCATGATTACCAATTCATCTCTGTGTCTGTGGCGGTAGTTCCTACATTGTCATTGCTGCACAATATTCCATTGTTGGAATAGACCACATTTTATTTATTCATTGTACTTTTGATTGGCATTTGGGTTGTTTTCAATGTGGGTCTATTTTGAATACTGCTGCTATGAGCATTCTGCTAGTATACATAAAGATTTAATAAACTTGGTGTTTTCTTTGCAGGAAAGTTTGTAATTTGTGGATTTTGGAATGATTTCATTTACTGAGATAAGTGTGTTAAAACTTTCCCACTATTATTGGAATTATTTCTCCTTATAGTTGTGTCAATTTTTGTGTTATACTTTGAGCTTTATATTTCCATATTATTAGTATATACAAATTTAAAATTGTTGTATCTTGCTGTTGAATTGAACCTTTTATCATTATGAAGATTTGATTCGTTTGTTTTGATTTGAGTGGTATTCTTTTTCCCTATTCTTATTTTAGCTTTTCTGTATACCTATAATTGCATGTTTTACATATGTCTTTTATAACAGTGTACAGTTTTCTTTTTTTTTTTAAATTTAAAACTGATAATCTTTGGCTTTTACTTGGATATTTAATCCATTAATTCAATCCATTTGCCTATTGTGTAATTACTGATATATGTGAGTTTAAATCCATTATCTTACTATTTTATTTATCTTGTAAATTCTATATTCCTTTTTCCCTTCTATCTTGCACTTTTGGAGAGTTGATTAAATTTTTTTTATTATAACTTTTTCTGCTCTGATAACTTAGAAATTATATACTGCTTTTTCATATTCTATTAGTGGATATCCTAGAAATTATAGTAGGAGTTATGGAATTATTAAAGTCTAATGTTAACGCTTTTATCTTCCTTTTCCTGGACAATTGCAGGGACCTTAGAATTCTTAACTCTATCATTCTCTTGGCTTATATACCATTGTTTTTATGTATTTTATTTTCTGTGTATATTTAAAACCCCAAAGATACTATTGTTTTATATCATAAATATTAATTTAGATTTTCCCACATATCTACCATTTTTTTTTTAATTTCTTCTCACATCTCTAGACTTTCATCTAGGAACATTTTCCATTTGCCTGAAGACTACCCTCTGTAGCAGGTGTACTGGTGGCAAATTCTTTCAGTTTTAGTATGTCAGAAAGTCTTTAGTTCATCTTTATTCTTGATGACTATTTTAGCTGGGTGTAGAATTCTAGGTTGGCCCTTTTTTCCTTTCATTGCATTGAGGATATGTTTTTTGGTCTTCTCACTGTACTTCTATGTATCTCATCCATTCTTGTGTATTTTTCCATTGTTTTGACTGTCCATATTGAATTCTGGTCTAATAAATTGTTAAACCCATCCATTGAGTCCTTAATTTCAGTTATTTTGTTTTTCAGTTTTAGAAATTCTACTTAATTCTTTTTCATCTACAGGGTCATTTTTTATAGTTTTTAGTTCCTTCATGAAATTTTGACTTTAATCTTCATAAATGACCCTCTTAGTTATTTTGTAGTTATTTGGTCATTGAACTATCTGGAGTCCTCTCTGTTTTGGTATCTTTGGTTGCTGTCCATTGTTTTGGGGTGCTTGTTCATGTATTCTTTTCTTCCTATGTGCTTGATTATTTTCAGTTACAGCTTTTTATTGTATTTGGGAAATTATTTTTAGAAATAATTTAAAATAGGGGCTAGCTAAAGATGTTGAACCTTTGGGTTTTTACATAATCTTACTTTGGGCAATTACATAATCTCTCTGTGCCTCTGTAAAATGGAGATAGTACCCATTTCATAGGGTTGCTGTGATGATTACTTATTAGATCATTAAATATGAAAAGTCTGATTTTGAATCAAAAGTGTAGTTTATTATAGTTCAAACAAGAAGCAGTACAATTAATCAAAGTATGTGCCTAAACTATGGACACAGTTTTGCCATCTTAATGGTAGCTTGTTTATGCCAGCAACAAAGAAGCCTGGAGAGCAAGTGGTGATGAAACCACAAAAGGCATTTCCTACAGCTTGTTGAGAATTGAATATTTTTCCTTGCAAGAAGTGATCCAAAGCCTGGAAGAAGTGGTAGTCAGTTGGTCCAAGGTCTGGTGAATACGGTGGTTGACAAAGAGTTTCCAAGTCCAGCTTCTGAAGTTTGAGCAGCGTTGTTTGTGCGACATGTGATTGAGCATTGTCTTGCAAGAGGATTGGACTGTATCTGTTGACCAGCCTCAGCTGTTTAATCGCAAGCATCCTCATCATTTCGTCCAATTGTTTGCAATAGACATCTGCTGTAATTGACCAAGTTTCATGAAGCTGTAGTGAATAATACCAGTGCTGGACCACCAAACAGACACCATTAACTTTTTTTTTGATGAATATTTGTTTTTGGACTGTGTTTTGGCTCTTCATCTTTATCCAACCATTGTGCTGAAAGCTTGCAATTGTCAAAAAGAATCCATTTTTTGTCACATATAACAATACAGTGTAGAAATGGTTGGCCTTTATGTCGCGACAGCAAAGAAAGACAAGCTTTGAGATGATTTCTCTTCTGTCTCTCATTTAATTCATGTGGAATCCATCTATCCAGCTTCTTTACCTTGCCCATTTGTTTCAAATGGTCCGGTATTGTTGGAATAGTAACGTCAAACCTTGCTGCTAATTCACGCGTAGGTTGAGATGGATTTGCTTCCACTACAGCTTTCAGCTCATCACTATTTACCTTGGTCACCCACGTAGCTCATTTTCAAGATTAAAATCTCCAGAATGGAACTTCTCAAACCATTGACGTACTGTGCATTCATTAGCCACATCCTTCTCAAACACTTCATTGATATTTCGAGCTGTCTGTGCTACGTTGGTTCCACGACAGAACTCACATTCGAAAATAACACAAATTTTTGACTTATCCACGGTTTCCCAAAAATAGCTGTAAAAAAAATTGAAAGATAATCACAAGCTAAAATAGCATTTGAAAGACTAAGGATATATCTTCACAATAAACATAAAACAAGTGTCAAAGTAAAATGTCAGAGATATCAACAGTCATACTTAGTACTTAAGGAAATTGTACATTTCATACTTAATAAACTAATAGTATGCAGAAAATATATGCATGTATAAGCTATTATTGTATTTGTAAAATGGAATATTAAATTTCACACAGGTAACAAAATGCTTTTAAAATTATCTTTTTGGGGGGAGTTTCCTTTTAAAAATTGGTTTGTCTGGAGAAGCATTTTGCTATGGCATTTAGCTTAAAACTGTACTTTGAAAAATACCAGTGAATTATGCATTCTTTCATTCAGTATTTAGTGTTTGCCTGGCCTATGCTAAATTCTAAGAAGACAGGGAATTTACATACTAGTGTAGGAAGCAGTAACTAAGTGAACAAATAAATGCCCAGGGTAATAACCTATGTGAAGGAATCAGCGGCAAGCTCTGGAAGCAGGGAAAAGCTTGCTGTGTTTATGGAGCAGATGAGAGGCCTGGACTGGTGAGCCGGGCAGGGAGGAAAGAAGAGAGGTTGGATGGAGGAGGTGCCAGAGCCATGTTTTGCAGGGCCTTTGAGTCTCCAGTCAGCAGCTAAGGTTATTTTCTAGAGGAAGTTAGGTTTTGTTTCCAAGGAAGCTGTTGAAAAGGGGTTTTAAGCAAGAGAGTGTATTGGGTCTGACTGACATTTGCCAAAGTTGTTTTTGCTACTGGGCACAGAGTGAATAGGAGAGGGGCAGGCTGGGCCTGGCAGAAGGCAAGTGTGATGCTCCAGGGCTGGGCTGGGTGGCGGCAGTGAGATGGAAGTGCATGCATTCCAGTCAGAGCACATGCATTTATTTTGGAGGTAGAATTGACAGGTGTTGGTGATGGCTTGGATGAGGACAATGGGAGAAAGGGAGAAGTCAGGGGCAATATTTAGATTTTTGGCTAAATGCCATTTTAACAATATGCATATATTCCCTCTATTATTTATTTATTTATTTATGAGAGAGAGTCTCACTCTGTTGCCTGGGCTGGAGTGCCGTGGTGTCAGCCTAGCTCACAGCAATCTCAAACTCCTGGGCTCAAGTGATCCTCCTGCCTCAGCCTCCCGAGTAGCTGGGACTACAGGCATGCACCACCATACCTGGCTACTTTTTTCTATGTATTTTTAGTAGTCCAGCTAATTTCTTTCTCTATTTTTAGTAGAGATGGGGTCTTGCTCTTGCTCAGGCTGATCTCGAACTCCTGAGCTCAAACGATCCACCTGCCTTGGCCTCCCAGAGTGCTAGGATTACATGCATGAGCCACCACGCCCGGCCTATTCCCTCTATTATTAAACCTTTTTTTGGTTCATTTTGACATGATCCTTCCCAAAACTTTAGTATATGTGCTGCCAAAACAAACACAAATGCTATAAAATTTTAAATTTCATTTTAAAACTTTCATCTTCCTGGTCTAGATTTTTTTTGCATTGAAACCAAATGGTACTATCTTTGTAAATTTCTTCTTGTTTTCCTGTTTAGTAATGGGAACCTCCTTTGTTCATATTTTTGGTATTTAATCAGGAGCATTTTATCTGTTAATTATTGTTGCTAAGGATTTAAATTCACTTTATTTACCACTAGTGGAACAGTCTTTTGAAATTAGGTTGCTGGGAATCCTCCCTGTCTCAGGGGCTTCTAAGAGTCTGTGAAGGCCTGCACCTGGTGATGCACCTGAAAGACATACCTGTGGCCGTCTTTCCTCTGCTTGCTGTGATTCCTGATTCCTGCTTCCCAGTTCCTGCTTCCGGCTGGGCATGGAGAGGTGCAGGATGGGAGGGGCATCTGCAGTCACTGACCCAGCTCCGCCTGAGGCTGTCACTCGCTGTGTAACTCCCTTGTTCTGGACTTAAGGATAGGAATCAGGCTTATGAGAGTTTATCTTCTGTCAGCTTAGGACTAGTATACTTCCTCAATAATGGGAATTTATTATATTTTAGTAAAATATGGCTTCTTCTTGTGAATGAATTGAGATCAAGCGTATAAAGCAGTCTTTAGTTAAATTAAACAGATTGTTTGAATTGATGCATGTGGAATGAATTATTTTACTTTTTTTCTAAGAAATGTAGAGAAGCTGGGAAGAAAATTCATTAGACAGTAATGCATAGAGATTTTTTTTACACCTAAATGAGAAGCCAGAAATGCATATAAAACATAAGAACTTCAAAACATTTGTTAGGCACAGACTATTACTAAATATCCATGGATGTTTTTGATTTCCCATTACATTAAAATACTCAAATGAACTTCATATTTAGAACATTTAAAAATAGCTCACTCTTAAAAAGAAGATATAAAGTATTATCAGCTGTGCTTTTTGTGCATAATTAGCATGTGCCTGTGGAGGTATAATGACTTCTGGCCTAATGATATTATCATGATAAAAGTTCAGATGGTAAAAATTGGAGCTACAGCTGGGTGACACATTTTAAAATAATTCAAAGATGACTCCAGCAAGGAAGGCACGCTATTTTAGTCCCTTGTAATCCCCCTTCACCCATCAGTGGGTTGTGACGGCAGTGATAAAAGATCCTTTTTAAAATGCTTCATTTGTTCCCTTTCTTACAGATTTGACACATGCCCACTGTTTCCTTCATTGTTCGGCAGGGTGCTGTGAAAGGACACCACCTTTTCCCTTTTTCCAAGATGGCTCAAGATTCAGTAGATCTTTCTTCTAATTATCAGTTTTGGATGGGGAAGCTTTCCATATGGGACCAGGCCTCCACTTTGGAAACCCAGCAGGACACCTGTCTTCATCTGCCTCAGTTCCAGGAGTTTCTAAGGAAGATGTATGGAGCCTTAAAAGAGATGGTACTTAGTAGACCAAAATAATGAAATTATTTTATGACATGAGGGACTCTACCAGATTTCACCAAGACAGAATGCTATCTAGAGTTAGGGACTTGCGGTATTGACCTAATGTGCTCTTGGATTAGAAAGACAAATTACCCATAGGTAATGCAGACAAGAGCTGGTTTCCTAGTTTCTGATTTATTATTACACCAATTTTTTCTTCTTAAGTAGTTGTGTTATCACGTGAGACTTCCTGACCGGCAAGTTTTTTTTTTTTTTTTTTTTTTTTGATACAGAGTCTCACCGTGTTGCCTGGGCTAGAGTGCCGTGACGTCAGCCTAGCTCACAGCAACCTCAAACTCCTGGGCTCAAGCGATCCTCCTGCCACAGCCTCCCGAGTAGCTGGGACTACAGGCATGTGTCACCATGCCCGGCTAATTTTTTCTATATATTTTTAGGTGTCCAATTAATTTCTTTCTATTTTTAGTAGAGACGGAGTCTTGCTCTTGCTCAGGCTGATTTCGAACTCCTGAGCTCAAGCAATCCACCTGCCTCAGCCTCCCAGAGAGCTAGGATTACAGGTGTGAGCCACCGCGCCCGGCCTCAAGCAAGTTGTTTTTAAATAAACAAGATTTCGATACTTGTTGTCAAGTAATAAAGGAGATTCTTTTAAAGGCTTTTGTGTTCCTTGAATCTTGGAGAGTTTACTGAAATGCTTACCCTTTCCTCAACCCTGCTCTCAAGTGGCCTCTTCTAAGAGATGATAAATCTTAAGATCTCTTCTTATAAATATAGTACTTCTGA
>CAUYSK010002090.1:0-52448 GCA_963575035.1 Avahi laniger
CATCAACAAATGGGCAAAGGAAATGAACAGAAACTTTTCAAAAGAAGACAGAGTAATGGCCAGCAAACATATAAAAAAATGCTCAACATCTCTCATCATTACAGAAATGTAAATCAAAACCACCATGAGATATCACCTAACCCCAGTGAGATTGGCCTCTATCAAAAAATCCCAAAACGACAAATGCTGATGAGGATGTGGAGAGACAGGAACACTCTTACACCGCTGGTGGGACTGCAAATTAGTGCAACCTCTGTGGAAAAGAATTTGGAGACATCTCAAAGAGCCAAAAATAGAAATACCATTCGATCCAGCAATAGCACTATTAAGCATCTACCCAAAAGAGCAAAAGATATGCTGTAATAAAGACATCTGCACCCGAATGTTTATGGCAGCACAATTCACTATTGTAAGGATGTGGAAACAACCCAAGAGCCCGTCAATTCATGAGGGAATTATTAAAATTTGGTATATGTATACAAGGGAAAATTAATCATGAGAAATAACAGTGATCTAGCACCTCTTATATTTTTCTGGATTGAACTTGAGCCCATTATCTGAAGTGAGGTATCACAAGATCGGAAGAATGGGCTCCACTTGTACTCGCCATCAAACTGGTACTAGCTGATGAACACTAGGGTGCTCACATGGCAGAAATACTCTCCAGGGATTAGGGGGATTGGGGGGATAAACCCAAGGGCATGCCTTTAACCCTCACTTGGATGAGACAAAGACATAAAATGTAACCATAATGTTTGTACCCTCACAATATCCTGAAATAAAAAAAAAATTATGCATTTTTAATGTAGCTAATAAAATTTTTAAGGCATTAGTTGAGTCTACATCTCACTATACATTATTTCCTTTTTAATAAAATTTTAACATTTACATAATCCTCAACATTTCCAGCAGGAAACTACATTAGAAAAGCCAAACCATAAGACTGATAACTTTTCAACTTCAAGTGGTTTCACTCAAAATAGTTTGCCAAGACTATATAGTTTCCTGGTCATGTTTTCTGATTGGCAGAATTCTTACGATAAAAGGGTTTTTTTTTTCTTAAGACTTTATTGTTTAGAGCAGTTTTAGATTCACAGCAAAATTGGGAGGAAAGTATTGAAATTTCCCATAATACCATCCCGCCTCCCACACATGCACGGGAGCCCCCATGTTTAACATCCCCCACCAGAGCGGGGCGTTTCTTACAATTAATGAGCCTACATTGACAAATCATTATCACTTGAAGTCCGTAGTTTAACTTCACCCTTATAGCATTATACAGAGTATTTTCACTGCCCTGAAAATCCTCTGTGCTCTGTCGATTCATCTCTCTCTCCCCCCAATCACTGCTTTTTTTATTGTCTCCATAGTTTCACCTTTTCTAGAAGGTCATATAGTTGGAATCATACAGTTCAGATTGGTTTCTTTCACTTAGTAACATGCATTTAAGGTTTATGTATGTCTTTTCATGGTTTGATAGCTCATTTCTTTTAGTGTTGAATAATATCCCATTGCCTGCATGTACCACAGTTTATTTATCCATTCACCTAGAAGGACATCTCAGTTGCTTCCAAGTTTTGTAATTATGAACAAGTCTACTATAAACATCTGTGTGAAGGTTTTATTTAGACATAAGTTTTTAAGTCCTCTGGGTAAATACCAAGGAGCACAAGTGTTGGATCATGCTCCTTGGTATCTAAACATACATAAGAGTACATTTTGTTTTGTAAGAAACTGCTCAACTGTCTTTCAAAGTAGAAGTATCATTTTACATTACCACCAACAATGAATGAGAGTTCCTGTTGCTCTACATTCTCATTAGCATTTAGTGTTATCGGTGTTCCATATTTTGGCCATTCTAATAGGTGTGGAGTGGTATCTCATTGTTTCAGTTTGCAAGATCAAAGTGTTTTCAGTAAACAAAGGTGCATTTAGAGCATAAATACTGACAATAAATATCAAAGGCAGTGAAACCAATAGTTGCATAAAGATTCCAGTGTTGGCCAGGCCCTGTGGCTCATGCCTGCAATCCCCGCACTTCGGGAGGCTGAAGCAGGAGGATCCCTTGAGCCTAGGAGTTCAAGGTCAAAGTAACCTGTGATTGCACCACTGCACTCCTGCCTCGGCAGCATGTTGCCTAATTTTTAACTCATCTGTTTATAAGTCCAGTGTATTAAATGTAAGAAATGCCATTTATCAGTCACTCATCCCAGATCCCTTCAGGAAATCTGACTGGAAGCAGTTAAGAGGTGGTCCGTTTCTACTGCCCTTATTCCAGCATGCACAGCCATCCGGACTCCAGATGAACCAGTGTGCCACATTCTCTTCCTCTCATAGGTCTGCCAAACAATGGAGGCACTTCAATTCCCATGACATAGACTTCAACCAAAGATCAAAACCACCTTTATCCCCTTCTGATAAAAAGAAGAAAATGAGCCAAAGGAGACATTCTTTACTTTTTTATTATTATCTGTCTATATTCAATTAACTTAAAAATTAATATTCAGAGAGGTTAAAAAATACTTCCGTGACAAAAATAAAAAGGACTGTGAAGATTTAACCATAGGCATTCAAGTTTTTATAACAATTGCAATATAAGTATCTTGTTTGGTCAAAGAATGCCTTCCATGTTTCAAAAGCCACCTGCAATCCTCGCCTTGGGAATAGCATTCAGGGTCTAAGTAATAAGTGGCCACAGTGAGCAGCGCAATGCTCAAAGGGAGTAGAAACACATGCTTTCCATTCGGCTTAAATTTCAGTCTGAACATGAGGAACATCATTGCTGACACAATACATTAATAACAAGAGAGGAGGTTCCTGTTCTTCTTTTTACAAAGCTTTGTCACCTTGGTTTCTGGGGACTCCTTGTTTTGGGGAAAAAAATCACTTCCTGATGATTTTTCTGCTTAAGAAAAATCTGATTAAAAATAACCAGGAAATGAACATGCTTTACATAAAGATATGCAAGTGATACCTTTGTATTGTTTTTAATTCAACTTAAAATCCAGCCACACATTATTGTTTTTCTCTCTGTAAGTACGCATGCACAAGGAAACAAACATAAAACACGCTGCTTGCTGGGTGCCTCTAATAGGTGTTCAGTATCACAAAGATGGAACAGACCACGTAATTGTGACAATTACTATGGCAACTAACAAAATTTTCAAATCAAAATACCCACTCTCAAGGCCACCCACGCAGAGCTCTTAGAGCTAGCATCTACTTCCCCTTCGGTGTACAGTGTGCAAATTTGGAAGGCCCTGCCATCTTATAATCACGGTGAAGAAAGCTGCCTACGTTAACTCTGCTACTTTATTTTCAGTTGACTCTTCTGTATGTCAGACAGCATCTCTTGTAGCACTCCATTCAAAAATGGAGACCAAAGAGTTGGTTTTTTCCCGGTCTGCAGAAAACGGCATATAGAGCCTGAAGCAAACATGGTACTAAATTAGCAATACCATCCATATGTTTTCTCCTCTGGGCACTCAGAGCCATGAAAATAAGTTCTCCAAAAATAACTCTTCTATCACATAGTGTATCTTCTTTCTTCTCGTGAATCAGATCATCATTTTAGTCTGTCTGATTTAATTTTCTAAAACCAACTCCCTCATATCCAAGAGAGCCTTTCCTCAAATAAATGCAATACAGGAAAGCCGATATGTAATAAAATTGTAAATGGTTCTGTTTAAATGCGGTTGGAATGTGCTGTTTTGTTTTGAGAAACAACAGAACTTCAGGAATCTTTCAGATCATCGTCATGCACTGATGAGGAAAGCTCCCATACAGAGGATAGGGATCATGGCCATTTGGAAAAAGCTGGAAAGATGGGGAAAGTGAAAAGAATAATCCATGCTCTGGCAACACACCCTTCTAGCTGAGGAAAAAGAAGTCATTGGACAGAATTCTGCTCTGCTCAGTAAACATCACTGTCACTTTCTCTTCTGCTTCTGCCTCAGCAGAAACAGGAACTTTTAAGGCAAGAAAGCCAGAGGAAGTGACCTGCATCTTCTTAGCATTACAGACACACAATAAAGGCAAACTGAGGTTTCTTCTGCTAGGGCACATGAAGTTAGGTGAGTCCACTATTGAGATGGAAAGTGTCCTAACTGGTAGCAAAGAAATCATCTTAACAATAACAGTTAACAACCCAGCACTCACTGGGTGCTTATCATGTGCCAGTCATTGCTAAAAGTGCTTTACGTAGATAGATTCATCTAATTCTTACTCTCAGTGTACCACTGTTGTCCCCATTTTGCAGATGAGAAAACTAAAGCACAAAAGACTAAGCAACCTGTAAGGTGTAGCATGGAGTCAGTATTTAAACCCAAGCAGTCTGGTTACAGATTTTAAAAGCTGACAAGATTGTAGGTGTCTGAAAAAGTATACAATGTTTTCCCTTAGAGTCTGTTGGCTTTCAAAAGTCTGCCCAAAAACCCCATAATTTACATGTGATGTTTGGTGGGACCAGTGTTTAATGAGAGGATATTTCTATATTTGGCAGAAAATATCACCTGGGTATGGCTCAGACTAGGAAGTCAAAAAAGCTATGACCGCCACCCGCGACCAGCCTGTGACAACAAAGTTGAGTGGCTAGAGCCGCATTTTAAAAAGTGAGTAAACCTAAAGTTGGCACAAAGGGAGCATGCAGTAAATGAAGGCAAAATACAACCATGTCTTGATTTGTGATATATGACTGAGAAACGCAGGTTATTCAAACAGCTACTTGAGCCAATAATTTCAACTTTTGGCCCATGAAAACTTCTTGTATACATTTTATTTTACTTCTGCAACAAACCACCACAAATTTTGTAGCATAAGACAACACAGATTTAGTACCCTGTAGTTCAGCAGGTCAACAGTCTAGTATGGGTCTCACCACACAGGCTGTATCCCTCTCTGGAAATCCCAGGGGAGAATCCATTTCCTGCTCACTTGGGTTATTTGCAGAATTTGATTCTTTGGAAGGGTAGGCCTGAAGTCCCCATCTTCTTGTTTCCTGTAAACTGAGGTCCATCCCAGCTTCTAGAGACCATCACATACCTTGGCTAGTGGCCTCCTTCCTCTATTTTCAAAGCCAGCCATGGCAGGTTGAGTCTTTCAAATCTCTCCTCCTTGTTCCTCCATCGCATCTCTCTGACCCAACTGGGAAAGGCTCTTTCCTTTTAAGAACTCATGTGATTACACTGGGCCCACACAATTAGTCCAAGGTAATTTTATGCTCTCCAAGTTCATACCTTTAATTCTTGTACATCTGCCAAGTTCCTTTGCTGTGTAAGGAGACATATTCACAGTCCCGCACAGTTATATGTATTTACCTCTCCAGTTCCAGAAATTAGGGAAGGGACATCTTTGGGGGACCATTATTCTGACTCTACATTTATGAATAAGAAGTCAACTGAAATATTTTATTTTTTTCTCTTTAACAGCTTTATGTAGGTATAATCGGTGAACAGCTGACCCTTGAACAACATGGGCTTGAACTTCCAGGGTCCACTTACATGCAAATTTTCTTCTACCTCCACCACATCTGAGACAATAAGACCAATCCCTCCTCTTCCTCCTCAGCCAGCCTGCTCAATCTGAAGACGATGAGGATGAAGACCTTTATGATGATCCACTTTCACTTAATGAACAGTAAATATATTTTCTCTTTCTTATGATTTTCTTAATAGCATTTTCTCTTCTCTAGTTTATTGTAAGAATATACTATATAATACATATAGCATACAAAATATGTGGTAATAGACTATTTGTGTTACCAGTTAGGCTTCTAGTCAACAGTAGGCTATTAGTAGTTAAGTTTTGGGGAATTGAAAGTAATATGAGGATTTTTTTACTATGGAGGGTTGACACCCCTAAGCCTTGAGTTGTTTAAGGGTGAATTGTACATTAAACTGAATATCTCTAAAATGTACAATTTTATGAGTTTTGACACATATGGAGAGTATACATCTATAAATTCATGACCACAAACAAGATAATGAATATATCCATCATGCCTAAAGGTTTCTTCATGTCCCTTGGTAATCCATTCCTCCCTCCCTCACTCTTTGCCCAGGCAAAAACTGATCTACTTTCTGCCATTATAGATGAGTGTACATTTTCCTGAGTTTCATATAAATAGAACATCTAGTATGTACTCTCTTTTTCTTTGTTTAGTCTGGTTTCTTTTGCTCAACATAATTATTTTTAGATTCACCCATATTGTGGCACGGATCAATAATACTATATGACCCAGCTATTCCACTCCTAGATACTACTGTTTTATTGTTTCTGTCTAGAACAATGTGAAAGGAAGAGAAGAGACTAAGAACAACTATAGTTTTTCTGACTCCCTATTTCAACCCAAAGTCTCAAAGGCAAATACAGATCCCAGGAGAACTAAGACATTTGAAATCCATGACACTCAGACAATGTCCTATTATATTAGTTTTTCCTGTATAAGAAACTACACCCAAAACTGAGTGGCTTAAAATAATAGTCACTTTCCTATGGATCAGTAACTTGGGCTGAGCTTTGCTGGGCAGCTCTTCTGCTCAGACTGGCAGCTGCAGTCAGTGGGCAGATTGTCTATCGGCTGATTGAGTGTCTCGCTCAATGTCTGGTGGTTGGTATTGCCTGTCCGTTGTTGCTGGCTGCCAGCTTGGTGACAGAGATGATTGGTCACAGGTCTCCAGCAAGTAAGTCCACGTTTATATTTACCTGGTTGCCGTCACAGGGTTTCTAAGAGCAGCAAGAGAGAGTGAGCCCCAATATATTCACTTTCCAAACTTTTTGTTTGCATTACATTTGCTAATGCCCTGTTGGCCACAGTAAGTCACATGACCAAGCCCTGCTTAAAGGGTGAAGAAAGAGACTCTACCTCTTGATGGGAATAGCTGAAAGAAATGTTGCAAAGGGACAGGCATACAGGTAGAGGAAGATTTTGTAACCATTTCTGCTGTCCACCACATCTATCTCTCTTCTTCTTTCGTTACCTTCACTTCCTCACTACCCATTCATGTGTCAAGCCACACCTCGCATTCAATTTCCTTACCCATCACTCAGCAGAATCAATTCTATTCTCTCCTACATTACTAATGAACTTCCTCTCTCTGGCTAAATCCAGGGAACCTTTTTCACTCATCATCTCATTTGGAGTCTTGGCATCATTTGACACAATCTTCTTCTGTGGCTTCAATGACACTATTCTTTTCCTTATTCTCCTCTTAGCTATTTCTTTACAGTCTCCTCTATGGAAAAAGTGTGTGGCATGATTCCTGGAACAAAATGTGTACTTAAAATTGGTTTGGTGAATGAATGATTGAGTGAATAAGTGAATTAACAAATAAAATAGGATTATGTTCTCCTACCCACTGATTAAATGTTGGAGTTTGCCAAGCTTCAGTCGCTACCTGTATGCTCACGACTTCCAATTATATGTCTTCATCCCAAATCTCTTTCCCGAACTTCAGGCATATGTATGCAATCTCTGACTGGACTTTCTTGCCACTGACATTCCAAACCCAACCTGTCTGAATCTGATCTCACTAACCTCACTTCCAGGCCTACTTCTCTTCCAAATTCTTTCATAATCTTCCCAGACACCATAGCCAAAAATGTGAGGGTCATCCTTGGCTCCACCCTATGTTTCACCAGGTCTTACTGCCTTATCCTTTTTAAATCTGCCCTCTTCTCTCCAACCACGCTGTTTCTTCTATTTTTGCTTAAGTCCTCATTAGTCTTCACCTGGATGCATGACCATCACATAACTTAGTGTTTGCAAAATTTCTCTGAAATCAGGAATCATCTCGGGTGCTTGTTAAAAACACAAATTTGCCCCAAATCTTCTGGGGGCATATAAGAATCTACTTGGAACAGGTCTGGGACCTGCTTGGTTGAGTCTTGTTTTCGGGGAAATACTGTCCTAATTTGCCTCCCTGCCTCCAAGAGTTGTCTCACACCCCGCACTCCACTCTCCACAATACTGCCAGATTGACCTGTTTAAAATGCAAATCTAATCTTATCACTTCTTTGCTTAAAATATTTCCAGAGTTCTTCATGGTGTCTAGGATAATAACCATATTCCTTACCAAAGCCTTCAAATCTCTCCAGCCTTATCTTTCACTTCTCAGTCTTGGAGTCTATACTCTAGTCTTACTGTCTTCTAAATGCAGCATGCATGCCCTTTCAGGCCACTGTACCAGCTGTGCCTGCTACCTAGGACACCTGCCATCCTCCTCCTTTATGTATTCATCACACACTTATGTAACACTTAAGTGAGGCAGACACTGTTCTGAGTACTTTGGAAATACTAACTCATGTATTCGTCCTTATAACCCTGGGATAGGCAAGTGGTAGGTACTGTTATTATCCCCACTCACAGGGAAAAACTGATGGACAGAAAGGTCGGTTAACTTGCCTGGGGCCATGCATAGTTACTATAATAGCACAACCAAGACTTCAGCCCAGATAGCCTGGCTGTAGAATCTGTGCATTTAGCAACCATGTTCTATTGCCTCTCCTTTATCTGGTTAAACTCATTCTTTTTCCAAACTCAGCTCATGAATGAATACTTCCTGGAAGACTTCTTAGATTTCCCAGTCTGAATTAGCATCATGAATGGGCTTGTTTTTGCTGCAGCATTTATAGCACTGTACAGTTAAAGTCCATTTTCTTGTCTCGCAGGCTGTAAGTTCTTTAACAGAGAGAGACACATTTTTTGTATCCCCAAAGCCTACTACAATGCCTAGCATGAATAAGTAATTAACTATATGTTGAACTAAAAAACAAAAGAAGAAATGCATGAATGAATTAATTTATACATGAATTTATAAGGAAGCAGCAAAGGACATCAATAACAAACAATCTGAATATTCTGCCCCTGAATCTTCATGTCACCTGTACACAATTTTATGGGACTTTTCAATTTTTGGCATATGAGATGGCCTATCTCATATCAAAAATAAACTTTGGAATCTTACATATTCTACAAGTTTTCACGGGAATTCAAATTAAATGCATGATTGGACATTTATTTGTTTAATCTACTCAATAGGTTTTTTTTATTTTTCTGTCTCAAGTGTGAAAGTTAAAACTATTTCTAGGCCATTCGTCTTAGTTTTCCCCTTAATTTCTTCACTCCAAAATGTTGAACAAAACAGGTCCCTTTTTGTGGTTGGAAAGTTTGGCTTTACATAGAACCTTTCAACACACAACTGTCAGCACCTGATTATGGGTCATTTTTTAGCCTATGACTTTCACGTCCTTCCTTAAATAGGTCTTTCAGATGAATCATCTTCAGCCACTCTGTGATTATGCAGGGACCAGCTATGCAGTATAGAAATGAAGAGGAGACAGTGAAGTTCTTTCTGCCTTGTATCATTCTGTGCTCTGATTTGGGGGGTTTCACTTGTCATTCAGTAAAAATTTGAGTGACTACTGTGTTGGATTTTGTTTGAGCCATCAGTTCATTAGCACTTCTAACAAGAGTAGGAGGAAGCAGGGAACTGGGAAAAGCTCTCACATTCACTAGTTTTGAGCTTTTTAGTATTTCTGGTTTGGAGACAAATTTGGTGGGAAAAGACTAGTCTGAGTCATTTATAATATTTGTGCAATTCTTTTTCTATACCCTATGTCATTATTAAAACTACATATATTTGTATATATGTGTATAATTAGTCAACCAGCATAATAACAGCATTCCTTGGTTACCCAAAAGTTCATTTCTTAGCCCATAATCCATGAATATGTCATTAAATTATTCCTATAATATGCATGCTGATGATCATAGCTATTTACTTTTATTATATCCATTTTAGAGAATATTATGTTTTGATAAATAATCTCTGTAATGGGGGCTTGTTGATTGTGTCACATGTATACATGGTTGTGAATATTAATACCAAAAAACCCACTTTTTTCCATAGGAGACCAAGAAAAATCAAAGTACCAAAACCTACAATTCTGGAAAACACTAGAATAAATTTAAAAAAGAGAAAATTTACAATAGAGATTGTCTTATCTTCCATATGAATGACATCTTAAATGTATATGATTCTGACCTACATTTCTGCAGTTGAAGGCTGTTTCCTGAGTGAATCACAGCTGCAGTACACAGAAATGTACAGCAACAGACATACAAAAATGTATAGGCAACAGCTTTCTGAAGAATTAATTGGCGGGAGATTAAAGCAATAATGTGCAGGACCTCAGATCTGGTAGGTTTTAAGAAAGTTTTTTGGTTTTTTTTTTGTTTTGTTTTTTCACCATAAGAACACTACTCCTTTAAAGTCCTTCCCACCTGCTAAAGAAGATTCTGGATTTGTGCAGCTTCTTCCTCTCCTCTGACTTCTGAGAAGATAAGAGAAGTCAAAAGAAAGCAATACTTTTGCCATTAGTAATAGAGAATTGTCAGAGAAGAACTAAGAAGCAAGGCCTGTGAAGTGGTAGAAAGAGGGGAAGGACTTAAGAAAATATCATAAGCCAACTACGATAAAGAGCAGGAGAATGTGGGCAGAGGAAAGCAAAGAAAACAGTCAAGCTGGGGGCAGAGGAAATGGCTCAGGGAAGAAGCTAAGAGTGACAATAGCTGTTGGGTGTGAAGGGAGCTCTGGAAAAGAGAAAAGGAGAATTTCGAGGGGATTTTCTGAGAGCTATGTGTCCCCTTCAAGGTATTAGAGAAATACAAGTAAAGTGTTTGAGATATTCTGAAATTACTGTTGGTGGCTGAGTTCCTTTGCACACTACAACAGTCCTGGCTCGGATCTGCAGGGCTCATTGCCTTATACATATTACACATCATTTGGAAATGGGGACAGCAAAATGTTAAGAAAACCATTCTTGCCATCATCCAACAGGATTTTCTGCCTCTGGAGGACTTGGTAGAACTCCGTGAAGTGTTTAGATCGACTCATTCTATACTCAGAGCAGCTGTCCCTTCTCCTTTCCCCACTTCCATTGACTATTACCTGTGTCCTTGTTAGTATGCAAATAACTTACTAGACTAGATCTTCAATGCCAGGAGCTGTGTGGTCTTTTTCATCTTTGTATTCTGTTATATTTAGCAGAACACCAGGGACATGATTAGATATTCAGTTAATTAAACAATTAATCAATTAATTCTAGGATACACATAAAGTTCTGCTAAATAAAGCAGAGAGAGAAAGCCTGGTAAATCACACAGAGAGAAAGCCTGGTAGATTGGGTTTTGTTGGTAGTATTCTATTATCATTTTGTTGTTGATCTTATCAAATATTCTGATTCAATAATATACTTACAATCTAAGAACAATTATGTAAACTTGTCACTGATGATTTAATTATTACAACTTTCCTTGATGACCTTACCAAAGTGTCTTCATTTCAGCAATATATTTGGAACTCAATGACTATTACTACACTTTCGCACCTCAGAAAATACCACTAACTTAAGAGACTTCACTGCTAGGAAGCAGTTATACGAGTAGCATTAATAATGCATACATTTCCCAACACTCTTGTCTAAAAATTAACTACAAAATAGGCCAATTTTAATTCTCTCAATTTTATGAAGATACACATGAGATCATAGCTAATTCTTTTGATTGTCTGGAACTCTTTGTAGTCTCATTAGCTCTTATCCATCTACATATAATCCTAACATAATGAAATACATCAAGCCATCTCTAGATCCAGAATAGTAGTGGGCTGTGAGTAGTATATAATACAATACTAAGATTTAATGGCTCGTAAGAGCACCTAATGAGAATCTGAATGGAAGGCACTGTGTATTGGTAACTGTAGGGAATTAGAAAGGAATAAAAGAATTTGTGCTCTGACAACAAGGAACTTACATACCAACATACACAAAAGAAATCACTGTGATGTCAAATAACAAATAAAAAAAAATGCACGTACACACAATTTCCATCATGCGATCCCAAACTTACATTGTCAATCATGTGGTTGCTCTCTAAGTATGCACGTGTTACCACACAGGTTTGTTTATGATCAAGTAAAGTAGAAGAGTCAGTTCAAGAAGACAGACCTGGAAAAGGCAGTGCTTACTACCTGTGTGACCTGTGGCAAGTCCTATGCCCTCATTGAGCCTCCATTTCTTCTGTGAAAAGAAGTAAACGTCTTCCTCTGGGGTGGATTGCAAAGAGCAAATGAGGTAACATGAATGTGCCTCGTACAGAACATTCCATAACCACTCATTCTCTTGCCATATTGCATTTTACTTTGATTTCCAACTGCCAGCCTACACCTCCTTGGCAGTTCTGCTTCTTAGGCACCAAGATTAAAAAAACAAAAATAAAAAATATGTTTCTGATCACTACATACCAAGCAGTTCTACATATTGTTTATAAAAACACAAAACTACAAGTAATAAGGAAGTAGCTTAAATATATAAATACTAATGAGAACTATCCATATGTACATATAAATGCTTAGTATCTAAATGACGTTAAATAAAAGGCAATGAATATAAAGGAGAGGAGGTTACTGGGAAGACTGTGGAACTAGAAGACGTTACTTGAAAAGGAATAATAGAAAGGTCTGATTAAGCAAAAGTTTAACAATATTTATTTTTATTATTATGCCATAATATACACTTAAAAAGAAAATTTTAAAAGCATAGAAACACGAAAAGAAAAATATATAAAACCAGACATAAATTTGTACCAGATATAAACTCTATACACATTTGGTGTTTTCCTTCTAATATTTTCTTTCATATATATTATCTATTTTTTTACCTACCTGGAATTACACTATCTGCATGGCTTTGTGTTTGACTTTTTTTTCTTTTAAGTTGTGTAGTAAGGATTTTCCATTATATTAAACATTTTCTGAAATGATCATTTTTAATGATTGCCTGTTATTCATAAGATACACTCTGAATTTAACCACTTATCTATCATTGGTCTTTTATGTCAATCCCAATTTTTTTACTTTAAGCAGAATTTCAGATGATGAGAAAAATGTATTTTAGTTTAAAATAACATTTTAACCACCATGATATAAACCTTACAAACTAGACAATGAGGAGAAAGAGATGAAGGGGAATAGGTCAGAACAGAAAGTCAACATGGAATAATGTTATCATTAATACGCTGTCAGATAGTCTAACATTGTAATTCTACTTCTAAGTAAGTCAAAAACATATGAAGGAAGCCAGAGTACATTTACTTACACCAAGGAATAGATAGAAATTAAACAGTGGAAAAGGCTATGTTCTTTCCAAAACACTGCTAAATCTGAGACTTGAATTGACTTTTGCTGTCACACTTGGTCTCTGGAAAGTGTCCCCTGGAATAACAAGATGCCATATTTAATAAACATCAAATGGCAAAATGACTCCTGGGTAATAAAATAGACAAGGAACCCATCTAGTGAGCAGGTTGGAGTCAAGTAATCTGTGGCGTTATCTTCAAAGATTGTAAAGAAGGTAGGCAGAAGGGAGAAGGACTGAAGGGAAAATTTCTCCCACTCAAAGCCACACGATTCCATCTAATAATGCCTTTTGTGCTCGTCTCCTTCTCCACTGCCTGTTCTCAGCACGAGTTCTACACCCGTAGGCTAGCATATCCTGTCAGTTCATGGATACGACCAAGTTACAATTTAAGGACACTTAGAAGAACAGATTCGATATTCTTGATTGCCATGTCTCTATTCCTCTTTTGTAAAACACTGGAGAGTCCCTTCTGATGTCTTGTGTCCCTCTGATGTCAGAACCTCCTTCTTTGTTACGTCGAACCTAGAGCAACAGTGGATTGTGAAATGAAGAATTGCCAGCCAGGACCAGGAGAACTACAGCAGAAGATTAAACTAAGGAAGAAGATGGAACCAGATTATAGGAACACATTGAACAGATAGCCCAGAGGGTCAGAGAAAATGGTGAGGAAAAGTCAGACAAAAAAAAGCGAAACCAGAGATATCAAATCAGGATAAGGTATGAGGGCAGAAAGAAGTCAACCAAGGGTCACTGCAGAGTTTCAAAGACAAAGAGTGTTTTAAAACTGAAGATAGAAGGGCCTCAAATGGGAGGACATTATTTATTCCTGATAAATCAAGATCCACAAACTGGCATCCTAGACACAGAACCAAGAAGTGAAGATGACTGCATTGGGTGTGGTAAACTAGCACCCCATTTGGTCCCCCAAATCCCAGTAACTTGCCTGACCTTGGGATCAGGGTCCTTCTCTCTCTTCCCTTCCCTACTTTCTAGTCCCCAATCTCAAAGCAAGTCAGACTCCCTTTTGATTAAGCTACATTCCTCCACAGGATCCCATGGTTTCCGGTTAAAACTACTGTCTGTGCAGCTACCTCCTTCACCCCTGTAGGAGACCTCTCACTCCTTTTCAGGGGGAAGGGATGTTTGCAGGGCTGTGGGGAGAGAATGGTCCTGGGACAAGATCTATATATCCTCAACTCATTTTGGACAAGCACAGATGCCCCTTTTCATTCCTTTCTAGGATTGAAAGTGGTGGGATGAGTGTGGACTGCTCAAGACTCTTCCTTTTTTGGAGTTGAGGGAAAAGGTGGTACAGGAAACAATACAGCACCCCCTGGGACACCCAAAAGCACCAGCATCTTCTTCAAGAAATGCGTCTTCCCCTAGGGGCGGTACCACGCAGCTCTGCATTAGTCCACATGCCCATATCCAATGCATCAGCTTTGCCTTAGTTTCACCTCTCCCCAAAATCCTTCCCAGGATCACGGAATATGTTCATTCTTTGTCTAGTGTTTTATTTATAGCTAAAAACACTTTTGAGCCCTCTCTATTCACCAGGCATACATAACTAGAGCTTTCTCTCTCATACCATACCTTTTTATAAAGAAATTTCTCATTTTGTGCATTGACAATACATGTTTACATGTGAAAGGCAACCTCAAGGTGATTCCAGTACATACTTAAAACTCTTAAAGAAAAGTATTCACCTTTCAGCATGAATAATAATGTAATTCATATTTATCGAGTCCTTGCTAAATGCCAAATACTTTGATAAGTACCTTACAAATATTATATAATTGATTTTTCCCAATATATCCAACATAACATCGATTCCTTCCTCTTACTTCCGTTTTACAGATAAGAAAATGAGGAGCATACAAATAGTTTATGATAAAGTCAGGACTCAGACACAAACCCATATGACTCTAACATCCTTGCTCTTGCCAGCATTTCTACATGGTTTCCAGCCCTGGATAATTCTGGCATTCACAGGGCAGAAAGGGTAGCATTTCATAGCATCCTGCAATGCAGACATAGCCACTGCACAAGATGAGAGTTCAGTCATGGAATAAATAGTTTAGCTGCTCTGAAATGGTTTTATGTAAGCCTGGCTAGACTCTAAAATTTTCATACTGGTCACCTTTTCAGTGGGAGTGCAAAAGAAAAACCATAAAATCATCCCTTGGCTGCCATCCTGGGAAGTAAAATGGCATTTGGAGTGGTCATCCACTATCCTTCAAAGCCTTTGTCATAGGAATGGAAGGAATTGTTTCCATCAAAATCTCCCTTTCACTTTACTGCCTCTCTGAAGATGGGACTTACACATAAAATTAAAGCTAAATCACTCAGCTGGTCCTCAGGACTCTGCAAGCTCCTCCCACAATCTTTATTTTAAAGTTAACTAACTTATTTATTAATATTTTAACTGACAAATAAAAACTGAATATATTTATGGGGTACAATGTGATGTTTTGATATATACATACATTGTGGAATGATTAAATCAAGCTAATTAACATATCCATCAGCTCACATCCTTACCATGTTGTTGGTGTGTTTATTTGTTTTGCAGTGAGAACATTTAAAATGTACTCTTAGTAACTTTCAATATACAAGCATTGTTCACCATAGTCACCCTGCTAAACAACAGATCTCCAGAACTTGCTCCTCCTGCCTAACTGAAGTTTTGCTCTCGATCTTCACAGCCTTGCTCTCCGGTTTTGAGTGATCACTGCTCCTGGGGTGCCAGCTGGTCCTCCCACCTCTACCCCACTGCCTGCTGCCAGGACACATCACTCCTCTCCACCCCCTTCCTTATCAGCCCCTCACTCATCATCCTTCATCAATACGCTCCTTTGTAAATGTGGGGAAAGCCCATTTTAGATGTGTGGTGTGTCTCCCCAGCCAGAAAGCAAGGTATTTGGGGGAAAAGCTTATATTTTTCATACAACACAGGCGTTATCTTTAAGGACACTGAATTCAGAAAACATAGATTGTGCAGTGCCTGGCACAAGTAAGCATTCATATATTATAACTTCCATACTAATATTAACAATTCTTATTTTTAGTGCTTTTCTTGATACAGCTATGCTCAATACACAATGGGCTTCGGATATCTGTTTAATACATTGACTGCCACACTAGAAAAAAAAAAATTTCCCTGGGGCTATGGTGTTTTATTACGAAAATAGAATAAAAACTTTGAAAACAAAATGATGCTAAGTTCGTGAAATTTTGTTATTTTTTATTGCTTTCTGTGCATGAGTTATATGCAATGTGCATGATGCTAGAATCAATTTTTACACTGCATGCCACTTGAGCTGTATGTGACTCATGACACATTATTGAATTTGTTTTGAAGAATTACATCTTCATGTACTTCACAAGGCCCCAGATTTAAAACTAACATGAGTTAAATACAACTCACATGGCAGTTAATGTGTTAAAAGGTGTTGGGGTTTCATGACAGGCTAGTTCACTTTAGAACAATGATTTTCAATGGGGACAAATGTCTGGATAGTTGTCACAACTTGGGGTATGGGGATATTACTGGCATTGAGAGGATAGAGGCTGGGAAAACTGCTAAACATTCTGAAATGAGCAGGAGAGATCCCCCCACCCCTGCCGCCCCCAAACCGAGAAAGATCCATCTCCAAATGTCAATCGTGCCAATGGTGAGAAACCCTTATTCAAAAGGAACAAAGTTATCCTAAGGTCAGGTTACTAGTATTGCCTGATGTTTTGGGGGGTTAGTTCATTGTCCAATGCATAGAATATAGATTTTATTTTTAAGATTGAGAATGCCACCATTTATGTTTTAGTCATTTTAGTTAAATACAGTGTGCTGCAACCTGTTTCATCTCTACATTCAGAATGGCTACCTCAACTTTAATTTTTTTTTAACTTTCCCATGTTCGTGTGCAATAGCAATTAGTTTCCAAATCGTTACATAATATCTTTGATTTGGAAGAGATGTTAGGAATTATCTGGCCTAACCCTTTCGTTTTACATGTGAAGAAACTGAGGCACAAAGTAGTCAGAAGACTTTTTTAGTAGCAGAGGTAGGACTGAACCCCAAGTCTCCTGATTCATAGCCCAGGGATCTGTCTAGTATCATACAAGGCAACCATTTCCTAAGTGAGAAGGAATAAATTCGTCTTTGGGAGATTATTTCTTTCTAGGAATTGACTTCAGCCTTTGTGTATCTAATGACTGTGCTTCTAACTAGATTCACTAATCATAAGTTAGAAAATAATTGCTACAGTAATGTATGATGAAACATCTGTCACCTGAAGAGACAAGATCCAACACTAAAATTCCTTTTGGAAGTGGGATTCTAAAGCCATCTGGCATTTTTTTCTTTTAAGCTCATTTAGGTAATACATTTTAATCTTTATATTTGCTAGATATCAGTTAATATTTTCTTGGTAAATAGATTGTTATTATAAATATTTAAATGATGAACCATAATGAAAATCTTTCAAGAACAACCTTAGTAAGTACTTATGTTCCATGCAATAACTTTGGTTTTCACTTCATCTCCAAGGGAGTTACTGGACTGGAGAGGCTAATTAACTTATTTATAATCATGCAGCATATTAGTGGTAAGTAAAAGATTAGAGTACTCAGTCTTTCTGTTTTGTTTTGGCTTGATTTTTGAGTTTTTGTTTTGTTTTATTATGAAAAACTTCCTTTAAATCAAGTATTAGATGGAATTCTTGGTTTGTTGCTTAGGCTACATTGTGTCTGAGGGGCATTAGCTTCTAAGCTCTATGACAAATGTGAAAAAAACAAGTAATAAAAATTTATTTCATTATTTCTTAATATTATTGAATACTATTCAATACTCAGTTTATTGAAATATTTATTTTATGAAGATTACAGATCAATTTGCATTTTTACCTTCCACCATTCAAGTTTAAAATTGTGCCATTTGTCCCAAAAAAGGCTCAGTGGAAATACACAGAGATAGCTTGAATCGAACACTTCAACTCAAGGAATAATTCACAACAAGTCTCCACTAATCAAGGAAAATGTCACTAGTTCCTATTTTGATTGAAAATGAGGAACAGAAAGGAGGGTGAGCAGACTAGAACCTCTTGCAATGATGCAGTTGGGATTTACAACAGAAGGAGGAAGTTACTCTCCAGAAGCTGTGTTTGAAGTAGCAAGAAATGTGTTGCTGGCACTTGAGTACCAGACAGGCTGACGGCACTATTAGAGGTAGGAATGATGTGCAGAATAAATAGCCACTAAATGTAGTGACAACTGTGAATGACAGATAAAGAATAAAAATGAACAACTTCCCTGATAACATGTCAGGATACAAATGCCTCTTTCTTTCAGAAGATAAAGATATATATGGTTGCAAATTCAAGCGGCCTCCCATCTGGTGAACTTCTTATATCCTTGCAGAGCTATAATTTTAAACCAAAATGGAGCAATCGCTTGTAGAAATTGTTACCTCTTCACTTCATTGAAGGTTTAAAACAACGTATTCAAACTGCTTCTGTCCAGTTTTAGCAATGTGCTTTATACTAACATTGTCCTGTCTACTGCATAATAAGAAATCCAAGAATAGGTTAAGCATTCTGCTTTCTATAGGCCAAAGGCCATCATAAGTTCAGATGTGCTACTCAGAGAAAACCAGCATTAATTTTTGTATCAAAAATATTTAATCTTTTAGAAGTTATCTCTTTATAGCATCATAAGAGAATAAACATAGTATCAATTTAATTTTGTCAAAAACAGCTCAGGGAGACTGTGGGAAAAAAAATCTTTAAAATTACTAGGACATATCTATTTGAGATGATCAATAAAATCTTGCCTTGCCAACAAAATAAACTTGAATGAATATTATTTAAACTTCCCAGAAATTTAAATATTTAAATTTAAATAATTTAAAAATATTTAATTACTATTAAATATTTAAATATTATTTAAGCTTTCCAGATATTTCTGGAGTGGATCAAAGAGCAGAAAAGAAAATAATGAGCCTCCACCTCAGGTTATCATATATGCAGGTTCACTGGGTAATAGAAATTCCATGGTTACAGCCTTTCACCATGAAGATGCAGGTTTCTGGAAATACATTTCCAGAAAGGTCCATCTGCACTTAGGAAAGAAATATTAATTAGATAATAAGATCTAAAGTAGTCACTTTTAATTATCAAACATCACCTTGAAAAACTTACCTCTAATATCAGACCAATCATTTGGTTTCAGCTAAGGAAACTAATGCCTATTTGTACAACACAAGAATCTGCGAGCCCCAAATGATCAAAGAAAGCCAAAGCATATTACGGAGTTAGTCAGTCCATTTCTGAGAATTTCCTAGTTATGCCCAATGTAGTTTGGATAAATAATTCTCAAGAGACCTTTCCTATTTTTAAAAATAATTTATTATAGCTATGTTAACACATGCTTTTACTGAAGGGATTCTCACTTCTGCCCAGAAATTCCGAAAAGTAAGTTCAAACATGACTTTCACATGCTATTACATTCCATCATTTCTGCATTGAGGTTTCATATTATCCTTCATGACAACTGTTGTTTCCACTTAGTGAAATGATCAGAAATTCACTTTGCCCAAATTTCAGTTTTGACCTTTGCATAACGTCAAAACTTCTCTTTGAAAAATAACAGCAATGGATGGTTTTTGTTTTATGTTTAGTATTCAAGTTAAAAGTATACAATTTATAAGGCATAGCTTCAGCCAAGAACTCACCTCCCAGTCATGAAACTTCCTCTTACCTTCTCACCTTCTCATCTCCCCAGCTACAGTGATTTCTCTTTGATCTCAGTTCCCACTTATTCCTGTAGGCTTGGGATTTGGAAGGCCATGTTAGCTAATGTAATAGTTCATCATCTGACTGACTTTGGGGCTCACTCGCAGCACCTATACTATGATGTCGTTAATTCTAATAATAACCATGGATGCCAGCTATTGACATTTGCCATGTGCTGAGCAACATGATAGGCACTCTAGATCCATCATTTCATTTCATTTCATTTTCATCACGATCCTATGAGATACTGCTATTCCCTTTGACATAATGAAGAAACTGAAGTTTAGAAAGGTCAAGGGAACAGGCAAGTAGAAGTGGTAGAACGTGAATTCAAATCCAGACCTGCTCATTTTTGTAAGAGGAAGAATGAACCACTCTCTCCCTTCCCCAAGGTAGAATCTGAGAAGAACAAGGGACACTGGCTAAGAATTTAGATGAATCCTTGCTAAAGGAAGGGCCTCTAGGGTTCTCTTCATGTGACTAATGAAGTAAGGCCTGAAGGGAACATGAGTCAGCAAAAGGACCCTTTAATTCTCAGCAAGCACAAAGGGAAAAAAGGATAGGAAATGCAGTAAAGAGACTGGACTTTACATAATGTTGAGAATTACTGATTGTGTGAAACAAGAAAAAATTTGAATTTTTTAAAATTTGTTTAATGGTACTGACTATACGTCAGACACTGTTCTAAGAACTTCATGAATATTAACTCATTTAATCCTTATAATAACCTACAAAATTGGTACTAGTATCATTCTCATTTTTCAGATGAACAAACTGAAGTAGAAAAAGAATAATTGCTTTGCCATGCTGCTGGTAAGGGTCAAAATTAAGGTTCAGACCTACTTGGTTTGGCTCTGGACCAAGCCCTTAACTGTTACAATATACCGCCCCGACAGGAAAACAGTCTGTTCCTTTTTATGAGCTTAAACCAGTGTTTCCCAATCAAGTGCCTAAGATCCCCTGGAACCCTCAAACATTTTTAAAGGGGCTCTCTGATTCTCTTCAAGAACTTTTTAATTTTGTCCTCGGCTTAGGATAAGTTTAGGCTATAACTGACATAAAGAGTTTTCCATTCTCTGGAAAGGTTGACTGTGAAGAGGCAGCTCAAAATTTGGAGGGTGCCAGCCAGATGTGAAGAAGCAGAGGGCAGTAGGGTGGGCAGCAGTGTCTAATACACCACCCAGCCCTCGAGGTCACTTTCAGATGTTGTTCCTTTCATGAAGACATTCCAAGTGCTCTCAGACAAGTGTGCTCTCTGACTGCCCGTTGTCCTTTGTGTGGATCTCTCTTTTGGTCCTGCACTCATAGTGACCAGTGTTATAATCCTCTTTATATTTACCAATCAACTTCTATATTGAAACTGCCTTTAGAGTGCAGTATAGACGGTTGGTTGCCCTCAAAATCCATTTCCCACTTCTTTTGCAATAAATGGAAACCTGAATTTTAGCAGGAAACATTGCAAGGCAGCTAAAAGACCACTTTGCCAGCCTTCCTTGTGTGTATAAGTGACCCATGTGACTAAGTTCTGGCCAAATGAAAGGCAAGCAGAAGTGTTCATAAGACTTCCAGAAAATTTCCTTAAAAAGGAGGGATGTGCCCATCTCTTCCACCTTCTTGCTGTTTGAGATATAGATGGGATGGCTAAAATTCCAGAATCCATCCTGGACTATGAGGTGGCCTTGGGAACAGTAGCCATAGGCAGCAGAAGAGCAAAGGAGATGAAGCTAAAGTCCTTCGCTAGCCCTGGACCACCTCAATCCATATTTCTCTAGTGGGAAGGAAACAGCCCTCTTTTCTGTTCAACCTAAGGTCATTTTGGATTTTACTGTGCTATGCAGCTGGACTTAGCTCCACTGTTGTGTAAGTACAGAGATGGTGCTTTATTCAGCTTTGGACTCACCGAGACATGCAACACAAAGTCTCAATGAGAGCAAGGTCAAAACATGTTTGTTGAGTTGAACCTCCAAAACCATTGAGAGGGCCCAGAATGCTCCATTGACACATGCAGCGAACTTCCCTTTAGCCTTTTTACCCACATCTAATTAAACACATTCAAAATAAATTTTATAATTGTTTCTTATTCCCTCTTTCCTGATGGTAGGTTACATAATGAAAAAACATTTAATTAAAAAGCTTAATGAACATTCTGTATGCTGAAATATATTTTATTCACTTTAGAATGAAAAGGTATTGTATTGTTTTCTGCCTCTTATTAAAAATATAAAACTTTAGCTTTATTATTATGGATTAAATTGTCTTTGGAAAGAGGGACAGACTACAAACAAGCCAGCATTTACAATGTATTTGCAATAAGAAAATTCATTCTGAGTTTCAAACAAGCAAGGAATAAGCAAAGTTTTAGAAGACAACATATTTGTAAATTGGTGGGTGGGGCTACTTATAGATATGTAAACCATAAAAATCAGCACTGTAGTTTCTGCATTTTTAGAACTGTGAAAGCTTAGGACATTCCTTAATCATAGCTCATTAATTGTTTGACTTTTATCAGTTTCAATTATTAAGATTTCATCCTGTTAAAACACTGATCATAGTTTTAGCATTATTAAATAAAATATTATTAAACTCTGAGAGAAACCTTACACTCAATTTAGACTTCCATGTTATCCAGGTAAAAGAAAAACTGTGATTAAGTTCTTTTATATAATGTTTTAATATACATAGTGGAATATTTGTAAAACCTCTACCTTCAAATAGAAAATGTTCAGTAATTCATCAATATTTCTTTTATATCTTACAGAATCATTTAGAAACATTTATTTTCAAGTTTTAACCAGTATTATTATCTAGTCTCAGTTTAAATAAATATCATTAGAAATAGCAACAGTCAAAACTTCAAGTCAAATTACTGAGTACTTACTTTATGGTAGGCACCTTTTTAACAGCTTTACATTTTCCACAAATAGAATGCTGAAATTCAAGAATGCTAGCAGTATCAACAGATTAAAGAGTAGAAGAGCTATTATTCAAATTCAAATCATTCTAACCCTGAATCCAGACTTCTTTCCACCAGAGTACACTGTGCTGCCTCCTTTCAATGAACAAGGGGACCATAATTCCATTCTTTTTGTCTTACATTTTTCTTCAGGTAGGGATTAATCATACTGGCGCCAAAAGATTTGCCAGCCCATTTCCTAGAACCAAGAGACATTTTGAATCTTACTAGCATGTGAGTTGTACAGTCAATGTGTCCCTGTAAGTGAGCACAATGGCTTGCATGATCCAAATATCAGCTTCTGCCTGTTTAGCTGTTTTTATAAAAATGAGAAAACAAATTACTTCATTATGTAAAGACTGTATCATCAATATCCTTATTTATCTTTAAGCTTCCTGAAAGCAAGTTCAACACAGCAAATGTGTATGATAGGCTGCATAATTTTTGTATCAAGACTTTGAGAAAAACATATTTTTCTGGTACCAAATTCTAAAATAAATATACATGGGCCATTGTATTGGATATATGAAGAAACATAATTAATAATGTCTTAAACATCAGTTTTACAGAGAAAAAGAGAAGTGATAGCATCTGTCCTGTTTTTGTGTCATGCCTCTCTGAAAGCCAGAAAGGCAATGGTAAAGTATAATTCAGCAACAGTAAATTTTGCAGAGTATCACCATGAATGGCTACGAATATTCTATAGGAATCAAATTTTCATTTAGCTAACAATACACTTTGTGCATAAGATGTAGAAATTTCAGGTCGACTCAATCAAGCCATGAAATATGTAGTCATCCAGATGTTTTGCATAATGCTTGCTGTCCATACTGTCTCAGTATTTCTTTGGGTTGCATAATTCTGCACAACATTACACAAAAGCATTCCATCCTCCTCTGAGCTCAAAAACCTTACCATCTATTTATACATCTAACAAAACATTTTTTTGCCACCTTCATCATCTTCCCCTTATATAGCTGACACCTCTCTATATATAAACATAGAACTGTTATGTCTCTATGTCCATTGGCCTTTGCCAGCTCCTCCCTAGGCTGTAACTCCAGAGACAGGCAGCTATAAAGAAAGTGTAAGAGCAGAGCTACCTGCATCGACCTATTGTATTGAAAGTGCTTTCTCTCCCCCACTTTCAGCAGCAGGTCATGAGAGGACACGGAAGCCATCCTCATCTATGTTCATGCTAACAGCTGCTGTGCCTGGGCATTTGCTCCATGAACCAGGTGACTTTCACAGACACAATAGAAGTGATAAGATGACAAAATGTGGTCCTTTTCCTCATTAAGGCATTATGTAAAACACAGAATTAGGTATGGTCCCTCCTGAGGAAACTCAAATAGACATTTAAAACTCATACTTATCATTGCATGCTCAGAGACAGTCAGCAGCAGTCTTATCTTAGATATATTGAGTCACGAATGGAAAGTAGAGCATAGAAAATTGCTTACCTAGTTCACAAAGGTACTCAGAAGATTAATGTTTATAAATCACTTGGACCGAAGGCACAAAGCATTATCTTCTTACCACATCACTGTAACAGATGTCCATATGGTCCCATCTTCCATTAATTGGACTTAAACGTTGCATACATTTGATGATTATTATAACGTGTGATGTGATTATAAGATCCTCTCCAAAGGACATTTTATAGGATAAATTATCTTTATCCTATAGGAGAAAATGTTTCTCAACTTGAAATTATTTTTGTCATCAGTGAGTTATAAACTGTGCCTTAGGCTTCTGGTGTACAAAAATGTCTTTGAGTCAAATGCCTGTCTTAAGAGGTTTCTTTAAAAAAAGAGAATGAAGCCTCCATTTGTACCATGTGACAATACCTTATCAGTTACCTAGACTGTGTTACCAGTTCAGATCCTTTACTGTTGGGTGAATTGAGTTTAAAGGTAGATAAAATAAAGCTATAGTTACACTATGTAAACTGATCTGGAAAAAAAAAATTAACAGGCAGTTTACCTACCATGACAGTGTACACAGTACTTGCATTCATTTTGCTTAGTTCTAGAAATCATATTTAATTCATACTCAGCATAAATGTGTGAATGTTTTAATTGCCTTTATGATTAAACTGGGATTTTTTTAAGAGTAACAAAGGATCAAAAGTTCATGAAGCTTGCTCTCTGGGTCTCATTGTGAAGCAAGTAGAAAGGTCAAGTTTATGTTGCTACTTTTTAAATTTACTTTGTCAGTAAGAGGAAGAATTTTAAATACTTCATGGTTTTGCAATTTTTCTATTAAAATCTGAAATTTTCATTTAAAAATCTTCATTGCTTACAAATTAGTTTCCCTGTAAGAATCACATACTGTTCAAACTTTTCATTTCTACCTAACATTACTGTGAAAGTATTTCTCTTTCAACATTATTTAGCAGCAATTATCTTCCCCATAGCCACAGCCACTCTAATAAGAGTTTAGCAGATGAATTTAGCTCTCCTTGTCAACAAAGCAAGTGTCTATGCGGCCCCATATATCTCAAGGAATAACTGTTGTAAAACTTCCATGACTCTTTATTCTCAGCCACTTTTGAAAAGCGGAATTCACACTTTTCAGAAAAGATGATCCATTATCTTTGTATTATAGCAAAAGACAGATACAGAAACTCACATAGCTCTTTCTTCACCCGTCACAAAAGAGACAAAAGATCAAGAAGATTGATGCCATCTATAAGGTTCCATTTTCCTCAAAGTGAAAAATACACAGTAGCTCAAAATGAGAAAAAGGTAAACTCAAAGCAGCATACTACAAAGAGACTGCAGAAGATCTTTTTGGAAAATTTATTTGCATAAATTTAATGAGACTTTTCTAAAGAATTGGGCAAATCTGGAAAATCCAAGCTAACATAAATAAAAAATATTAACATGAGACCTTGACATAACATTACTGTAATATTTGAGGACAGATTCTGTCACTGGGTTTTCCAAAAGTAACAGGATGGCATCTTTGCCTAAAAGTTTTGTGACTTCCCTCAATTTGCTAAGTATTTGTAAATTCCAATTGTTCCATATGGGATGGGGAGGGGCTGTGATTTTAATATAAAGAAGTGAGCTAAGAAAGCAAAGATTTAAAATGTGGAAGAAAAAGGCTCTTTCCATTCAAAAACACTTGACCTATGTACAGTTCCATGTGGGATCTAGGGTCTGATACAATTCATCATTGATCTTTCACCGCTTTCAAAATATAAACTATAATGTTATTCTTATAAAATTTCTTTATGACTTTGAGGTCATCTTCCTGTTTTGTCTTTCAGCTAACTCAGTTTTATTATTTAAGTGAGCCCACATCTTTTATAATTTTTTTCTTATTTTTGTTTTTATCTCTTATACTCAATCAAAAATACATTCATTTAATATTATAGTTACATAGATACCCAAAGGCCTAACTAACAAACTGATGCTATTGCATTGCTGCAGAAGGGAAGGTTAAGAATTTATTTAGATTTCAAACCATAGAAATAAGGATTGTTTCACTTCTAGAGAGATCAATCAGTGTGGTTCTTATTTGTCATGTTTAATGAAAGTGAAAACTTCATCATTTAAAAATGAACAAACTGAGTTTAGACTCATAGACCACTTTCTTAATCATGAAAACAGACCACTATGACCTGGAAATTTAAGAAAATGATATTTGATATTAATTTTAATTTTGTACAAGAATCCACCATTCATAATTTATTTTGGTGGTTTTAATTTTATACAGTGTATTCCATAGCAATGTCTCATCATTAGAATAGAAGGCAAACAAAACCATTGTTTTGTCAAATTACTCGATTAATATTACCACCAAAGATAAAGAACCAATGGTGAAAAAGGAGATAAACTTCAGTATCTACCAGTTTACTTCTGTTACATTCACCATCAATTATTTCAGTCTTCATTAATTAGTTATATGAGACACAAACATGTGTTCTTCAAAGAGTAAGCCTCATTATAATTAGATAAGTATGACTTTATAGGAATCTACTCAGCATATTATATAACTCACATACAGGCTAGCTTGTAATAACACTTTTTATTATATTAATAATTTCACTATATCATTAAGCAGGAAATTCATTAACAGGGAAGTGACAATGGAGTAAGTTTTCCTAGTATAAGATAAATCATTTTTGAAAGAAAGAAAAATAAAAGAATTCTGGGAGAAAGTTTGGAATAAAAGAGCAGACACGATATCATTTTTTTATTTGATTTAATGGCTTGGTTATAAACTTAGTGGACACTAACACAGCTTTAAACTTGATGGCAGGTAATTTTTATTCAGCTTTTCGTGATAAACTGGAGTCATTGCTCCTTTTCACTCTACATTTAATACACTCAGGACTTTAATAAATGGGTTTTCAATTTGTCTAAGCAGGCTTTCAGTTTCTGAACAACTTTCAGTATTGCTCCAATCACTCATTAATTTCAGAATCATTACATAGAAGTATTAATTCAGTTATGAGAAAAGACAACTGACATTTTTTAACAGGGTGAGTGCCATCAAAGGAAACAACACTTCTGCAAATATTTCTCAAGTCACCCTCGGGAATCTACACTCTACCTACAACTTGTTTTTAGAACCCTGCCACAGTCCAAATCACAATGGTCCAGGCTGCATCATGAGACCTAACATCTTCCTGCATCAAAGGGAATGAAACCTTATCTAAGACACTGGCCTGTAAATGATATCAGCCTTTCTGACTTCAGATACAGCTCAACGGAATTGTTTTCTCTGTTGAGCATGACATACACTGAAGGATAAAATTGATTGGTGGCTTAAAGGAAAGAGGTATAACTTTCAGATTGCTTAACCAAAACCTTCTTGGAAACTCTCTTCTGAAAATCAAAAATCCCCTTTTATAGTCTCAGCGACCATTGAATGGCCATTGGAATAGCCATTCCAATAACCACTGAAAGATGAAGATGTTAATAAGTTTTTTTAGAAGACCACCGAAAAGGATGTTTATTTTTCCCTTTTTGTCCAATGAGTCAAAAGATAAAATGGCTCATTTTAATATAAGCATTTTAGACTCTTTCACAGAAAACTTCATTGTAAGCATTGTCAATGTATTTTAAATATTTTTTTAAGATTTTGTACACAAAGAAATATATATCAGCTAATTCATGTAAAAAAAGCCACATAGGGGCCGGGCGCGGTGGCTCACGCCTGTAATCCTAGCTCTCTGGGAGGCCGAGGCTGGTGGATTGTTTGAGTTCAGGAGTTCGAAACCAGCCTGAGCAAGAGCGAGACCCCATCTCTGCTAAAATTAGAAAGAAATTAACAGGACAACTAAAAATATATAGAAAAAATTAGCCAGGCATGGTGGCGCATGCCTGTAGTCCCAGCTATTTGGAAGGCTGAGGCAGGAGGATCGCTTGAGCCCAGGAGTTTGAGGTTGCTGTGAGCTAAGATGATGCCATGGCACTCTAGCCCGGGCAACACAGTGAGACTCTGTCTCAAAAAAAAAAAAAAAAAAAACAACTTGGGGGGGGCAAGGGCAACATACGTAACCTAAACATCTGTACCCCTATAATATGCTGAAATAAAAAATAAATAAATAAATAAATAAAGCCATATCGCCCCGATGAAATACACTGCATCCTGTCCTCCCCACAACGCCCCATCCCCCAAAAAATCTTGAGGACAAAATCCAAACATTTGAGCAGAATTTACAGCTCCCTGAATATTCTGGCTTTTGTCTTTGCAATGTTATTTCATGCATTACTCCTCACCCTGTAGAATCCAGCCCCACTGATCTCTCAGCTCTGCAATCATTCTCTAAGCCTCCCCCTCCATTAACTCTTCCTGGAATGCTCATCTTTCGTGTTTTAAATGGTTGGTTACTTACTTCTCATCCCTCAGGATTTGGCTTGAATATCGTTACCTTCTCTCTCAGGTCTTTCCCGGCAATTTATCAAAAGTGGGAACTCTCTTTGTTAGTCTCTATTTTGGCCTCTCGTTTGTGCCTTTCTTAATATATACTTTGTAATTTTGTATTTATTTGTTTGCCTACTGGTCCACCATAGGATTTTGCACGCCACAGGAAAAGAATCAAAATGTCCTGTTCTATCTGACATCATGGGCAGGTATCACTGTGCCTGGCCCTTGGCAAATTCTCAGTGAACATTTTTTCAGTGAGTGAATTAAAGCCCAAAAAGAAGTCATAAAGGAAAATTATTTTATTTCTTTATATAGGTATGCCATTTTTTCTTAACTCAAAAGCTAAATGCTAGATAGTGGCCTCTTTTACCACCATAAAAACTAAGGCTTTCCAAAGCAATTCATTCTATAAAAATTAGTTTAAAATGTTTCGGAGACTTTCTATCACCAATGAAAAGAAATTCAAGTTCCTTAGGCTGGCACATAAAGCCTTCAAAACTGGTCTCTACAGCCCTGCTCTGTGCTACTTCCCTCCACCCCTTGCTTCTCTCTTCAAGCTCTGACAATGGCAAGTGCTGAGCCCTGTGTTGGGACAGAGCAGGCACTCCACCAATACTGATGAATCAACCGCTGGCAGTTCCCTGCACACACCTGCCTGTCTTGGTGATGTCAGCTGAGGCCAGAGAGCTAGTGAGAGACCAGATCTGAAGGGTCTCTGTATATCATGTCAGAGATTAAGGTCTTTAAAGCAGTGGGAATCTATGGATGAGCTTTGAGCAGGAGAATGGTGACTTAGCCCACCACGAGGGGCGGGGGTGGACTCCGGAAAATGTTTCTAGTGGGAAGTTTCTGCTTAAGTTGCATCTTGTACTACTTTCAGTTCTGTCTTTTATGGAGCACATAAGCTTTGAGTAACTTCCAAAGCCACCCAAGTAAAAATAAATCAAGAAGGATTCTGTTTTACACTCCACTTCCCTCCTTGTCCTTAGGCAGGAAGAAAGCCAACTTGGGTCTGTATCTTTCCAAGTCATATGTCTGTAAAGCACCACTGAACTTTCAATGATTTTCATTAAGGTATATTTTCCAAAGTACAATAAACATAGGAACAAACAAACAAAAGCCTCCCTGTTTGAGTACAAGTAGTTCTAAACTTTATTAATAGTTGTTGAAACATTGTATACTAATATAATATTTGCTAATGTTTGTGTAGTAATGGTTACATGTATTTGAATAGGAAATGCTAGGGAAATTTTTATCATCTTCAAAGAACTCATGAAGAAAGTTTTCTTAAAGTCTTTTGATAACTTTTTGATTAATAAATATGTACTAAGTTAATCATGAATCCATTTATTTCCTCTGTGGAAAAGATTGTTACCTGGTATTTGGGCTGCTTCTCTAACAGTTTAGGTGTTAAAATTTCTTTGTGACTGAGAGTCAGCTTCAATCAGTTTTACTCATTTGTCAAAATAATATCAAGCTAATTTGACAGCATAAACACAGCATGTGCAAAGAGGAAGGTGCATGGTCCTTTAGAGATATCAAGCAGCTATGCAGTGATGAGTAGGCATTACCTATTTTTTTTCTAAAATAAATTCCTGCCACTTTCATAAAATCTGAATTAAAAAATCAGTGCTTTCTGAAACTTCATGAACTAATCTGCCAGTGCTAACATGGTGATAGCTGCTGACCTGAGAAGAACAAAAACTTAACATGTTGAAACCGGTTGCATTTCAGAATATTTTAACATCTGGGCCTCAAATTGGACGTCATGTCAGTAAATCTCAGCTCCTCACACTCAGCGCTTGGGAGGGAACGGGCATGAGAAAGAAATAGAGGCGATCAGAAGTTTGCAAGAGCAGGCCAGGCACCATCTGGGCTACGTGGGAGGACTGGTGGGGGGAAAGGAACATGATGGCATATGCTAGGAAAGTACAGATTGTAAAGAAAGGGTAGCACCCTTGTTTTGCAGATGAGTTACTACATTTATGTTGCAAAAGAGCCCTCTACGATTCTGGAGAAAGAAAATACTCTGGTTTCAGGTTAGCTGCATTGCAATATTCTGTAACACCGACGAGGGGGAAGAATGTGCATCTATTATAGCCCAATAGGTATTAATAACTGTTGATGGATATAAATTTCTAACAACTGAGTAAGAATCTTAAGGGAGGAGCCACGTCTAAAGTGTCTCCTGCACTCCCCACAGAAATGCAATGCTGAGCATGGGCGAGTGGCAGAAGTGCTGTATTTGGGACGCAGAACATCTGGGTTTAATTACCATCTGTGTTTCTGTGAGAAAGTCAACCTCTCAGCCTGACTCCTCATCTACAAAAAAAAGGGGGAATGGGGTGGGGATAATGCCAGTGCAGCCTGTTTGCTTTAGGGTTTCTGTTGACATTACATAAGTTAATGTATGTGACTATGCTATGCAAACTGTAAAAGACTCCACAGCTGGAAGGTGATGATATTACACCTGGAGCAGAAGGGTGACAGATAACTTGTTGATAGACTGGCTTCTTGATTAGGACTTATTCATGACTCATCTCTGGAAGGATTCCTTTCCATTTACTTCAGAGTTTCTCAACCTCAGCACTATTGACATTTTGAACCAGATAATTTCTTGCTGAGGGATGGGATGAGGGTTGCCTGTGTATTGCAGAATGTTTAGAAACTAAACATCCCACTGCTTCTATCCACTAAATGCCAGTAGCAGCCTCCCCACCCCACTCCTATGAGTTGGGACAACCAAAAATGCCGCCATACATTGCCCAATGTCTTCAGGGGGCGCAGGAGTGGAGAAAAATTGTCCTCCAGTTGAGAAGCACTGGTTTAACTTAGAGACCAAATCTCACTAGTATATTCTGAAAAGGCCATATGAGTTTTGTTTTCTCTCTCCCTGAAGCATAAATGACAGCCAAGAGTAGTTATCTGTGATTACCCTGCAGAAGGCACTTTGCTAATCTATTTATATATATTAACTCATTTAATCCTGTAACAACAAGGAGGTTCAATTAATCCTCATTTTACAGATGAAGAAATTGAAGCTTAAAGAGTTGAAATGATTTGTCCAGATTCAAAATTAGAATAAAGCAGAGCTTGTGTCTGGATCCTGCTCTATAGGATTCCAGAATCTTTGCTCATAACCACTGCTGCTGTACTTCTTCATGTGAGGTCAGATGATCAAAGCAGACTCACTCTCTGATGAATATAAGACAACATTCGTCAAGGTGAACCTGACTTTAGACCTCAGAAGGATAAAGCACATGGCTATCTAAGGGCTATAGTTGCTTGGTAAATATTATTTACATAAGACATGGAACTAGGCAAGGCATAAAAAAATCAGTTATATATGAAGGAAGATAGGCTGCGAATCCTAATGCATTCATGCATAATCATCATTTAAGTCCATAGAAACCAGTTTTTGCAGGGATATTATATTTTCTCTGTAAAGATATATATTTTTTAATTCATTGATATGGGTAGAGATGAAGCTGTCCAAAATCAGGAAGTAAAATTGGTAAGGATAAGTTGACTACAGTACATATTATTTGACAGGTATGAGTGCCCAAAGCCTTTCTATGGGACCAATAAACTCAGGGCAAATGCTATTTCCATTAAGTATCTCTGTGGGTATCTTTTGCCAGGTATTTAACAAAAAGTTAATGCCAAATGACTTAGTATCTAGGATCTAGGCTCTTTCAAAATACTGAAACTGCTGACATTATTCCCAATAATGTAGATAAAGAAAGACTGAGTAATATGGGTCAGGTCGTAGAAGTCAAGAGAGGGCAAAAGAAAACTTTAATTACAGAGTGACGTATAACTCGGATCATTCTCTCTGTACTGTCAATCATTAATGCCCACTGAAAGAGGAACCTGGGTAGCAACGGTATTTAGTTTCTTAAGAGATACATCACCAGTGGATGATTTCTTCTCAGCTGACCATGGGCAAGATTGTAACTTCTTATTTACTATAAAGAAGTCTGGCTTCGTTTCCCTGGGACTTGTGTTCTGCTCCCTCGAAACCTTCCAAAATTCCTAATTTCTACATTTTGATACATATACTTATTTCCTCAAATAATTTTGTATCTTAATAACGTGAGGAGTATTTTTTTTTTCTGCCAATGGTAATAACACACCAGTGTTCTCACAGGGGCCAGGAGATCTGGTACTTAACCAACCAGAGGCTCAGTGTGAGCATATATGTGCAAGGCATGATTAAAATTTTACTCTCAGCATCCACAGTCAGTATCATAAGCGTTCAGTCAGTCTGCATCACCACCTCTGTGCTCTGAAAGACAGTCCTGGAGGAAGCGTCTGGCTCCAAACCCCAGAAGGCATTCTATACAGGTTAATGTTATTGTGCCCCATTGCTGCCTTTCATCTGATTCAGCCTCAGACGATGCAGGTGTCTGAATTCTGAAGGAAACCACTGCATAAGTCAGGATTCTTTCTGTTGCAAAAGACAGAAACCTAGCTCAAATTTGTTTAAGCAAAATTGAGAAGTTATTAATATTACCTAGCCTAAATGAAAAACTTTAGGTATGAACAGAACCAACATACATTAGGATTCTGGGACCCTCTCAAACCATCTGCACAGCACTTTTAAGTTACAAAGAACTCCTCATTTATTGGATTGTTAAAAAAAAAAATACTTAAGAGGTAGGAAGGACAGATGTTATTGTCATTTTCTGGATGCTGTTAAATGATGTGCTCAAGGTATCTCAGCTAATAAGTTGCATGGCTCATTACTGATTGACCCCAGGTTTCCTGAATCCTAAACACTGTGCTTTTCCCAGTATAACATATCTCAAAAGAAAAGTATTAGGCAAGCTACTTATCCTCAAAACAATAATCAAAAATAAAAAAGAAAGAAACTGACAGCCCTTCACTTTTTTTGTGAAGAATTGGTTTGGGTGTTTAATAGTACTAATTCACTTCATTTTCATGAAAGGAATTCTACAGGACTATTTTATGGAGCATAAACTAAAAGCTTGTGCAAAACAGAAATTGATGCTTTTATGGGGGGGGAAGATTACAGTCAGATTAAATGGACAAATGGATCAAGGATCCTATCATCATCACCAGTACATTACCATCGTGTCGCTATCATCGGCAAAAGATTAAGTCTTAGCTCGGTCCCGTGTGCAGCTGGTGTCTCAAGGGCAGACATTGTGTTTTGTTCATCATTATATCCCTGACACTGAGCATAATTTTGGTTGAATGAATGGAGACCAAGTCCTAATGAGTCATAAAAATCTGAAGAATGAGTAGTCGAAAAATGGAACTCTGGAGATTTTATGAGGGCCATGACTATCGTTATAATTCTTTTTGAGAGTGTAATGAAAATTAATCACTTCTTAAGACTCCCATTGGTTATAAATGAAGATTACTAATTGATGAAGGACACATATAAGTTACTCTATTGTTGTGGAGCTGTATAAAG
The DNA here is from genome assembly GCA_963575035.1 of Avahi laniger. NCBI lineage: Eukaryota > Metazoa > Chordata > Mammalia > Primates > Indriidae > Avahi > Avahi laniger. The sequence continues at coordinate 34,268 of CAUYSK010002090.1, forward strand.
TTTCAACAATTAAAAGTGAAAGGTACCCCTCCTACCACCCTGGGGGTTCATGGCTCTGAATCCCATCCCCCCTCCCACATCAGGGACTTTTTGCCATCAGATGTCCGCTCTTCACTTGAAAGTTTACTCCATGTAAAATTACAGTCGTCTGCCTCAATATTAATACGAACCTGTCTCGTCCCTGTGCCCCTTATAGCTGATGCTCTTTTCTTCCCTTCAGAACCCAACGTCTAAACTCATTGTCTGTGGCTCTTCATCCCTCATTCATTTTTCATACTGTGACTCAGTTTTCACCCTCTTTATTCTGCTAAACTTGTTCCTGCCAGTTTCTGATACCATATACCAATTTAAAATTCCAAAGTATTCCTTTTATTTCTTATCTTACTTGACCTCTCTTTGACATTTGATATTATAAGTTACTCCCTCCTTGAAACTCTCTCTTCTCAAAGCTACGTTTCCTGGATTTTCTCCTGTTTACTCATTCTCATTTAGATTATCTTCCTCTGGTACCATTCTCCCTCTTAAATGCTATCACTCCCCAAGTTTCCATTGTCAACAGTCTTTTCTATCACTCTTTTAGGAAATCTTATCTATACCTATTCCTTCAATGGTTGTCAATGATTTAATGTCTCTCAAATCTCTGTCTCCATTCCTGAGCGTTAGATCAATAAATCCAAAAGCGATTCTGCTGTCCCACAGGCATCTCAATTTCAACATACTCCAAAACCAACTGCATTGTATTAAACCCCATCAACCTTCACATCATTTACCCCCTGTCCCTGTGAATACCAGTGTTATCCACCCCGTTGCCTAAGTTGAAAACCTGGGTCATCCCAGAATATCCTACCAAATTCTCTGAATTCCACCTTCTAAATGTTTCTTGCATTTGGGCCATTTTCCCCATGTTCACTGCTGTACCCAAAGTATTTCTCCTGGTTGTTATGAAAAACTTCCTTATTTGGTATCCCAATGGACAGTCCCACCTACTCTCCTGTCCCCATTTCCCCATCAAAACTGTAAATTTATCTCCCAAACAGCTGTCATAGGTCATTCTAAAAAGCAAATATGATCATGTTATTTCTGTATCTAAAATGCTTCCATGGCGCCTCGTTGCCTTCAGGATGAAATTCTAACTCCACGGCATGTTTGTTTTACAAGGCCTGTAACTATCTGGCTCCAGAACACTTCTGCTTCATCTCACAGACACTTTAGTTAACCTCTGTATTTACAACTCTAGTACAAAACAGATCTTCAGCAGGCATGAAATGAAGGAATAAATGAGTGAATGAATGAATTCTGAGAAAGATGTTCTTAGATTTAAAAAATGTCACATGGCTCCTATTTATCTTCTACAAATAGCAACTGTTACACAAAGATAAATTCACAAAGTACTTTTGTGGTGAAGTTTAACATGTATCATCGAAAAATAGGATCTTAAATTTTGTTCCTCTTTTTAGGAGGTATGTCTTCTAAGAAGAAGAATTAATAATATATTTAAGAATCCTCTTTCCCCCAAAACTATGAGGAATTCCCAAACTTATAAATGGGCTATGTTCCAAAAATTTTTTATAACTTGGTTCTTTGAAACTTAAAATGCATTTTTCCATAGAAACAGTGTTTTATATTTTTCATTTAATTTAGACTTAAACTGTTTTTAAAATAAGTTAAAATAGTATATAATAAAATACATATGTCATATCTTTTAAATAATAAAAGGAAAGTCCCTAACAATACATTTGGGCTATGGAAAGTAATTATATCATAAATTCCATAAACCTACACTAATCAAGAAGAAATTTAACTCTGAGAATCCTGTTAGCCATACAATATAAAAAGGAGAAAAAAATGAGAATTTTATTTCTTCTTTTTTGCATTTTTACTTCTTTTATACCTTGCATTGTGTAATAAAATGATATATACTAATTCATCAGAAAATACATTTTCTAAACTCTGAAAAAAATTTTTATGTCGGATTTTATACAAGGAATGTTTAATAACCTAGTAGAAAAAGATAGTTTAATGGAATAAGCAGAAATGTCATCACGCAACCCATTCTTAAAGCAACCATTGATGAAACTAAAATCCTATTTAATTATACTCCTATGAAGGCATTTCTATAAGTAATTTAATTAATACGTGCTCTAAGGAGCTCCAGCTTGATATAGAATAACGACTAGTAATAGCCAGCACATATCACTTAGAATATATGTACATGTAGTGTTTCATTTAATCTTCATAATAATCATATGAGGTCATTACAATTATTACTATTCCCATTTTACAAATGAGAAAACTTATGCAAAGAAGTGAATAACTTGTCAAGTTCACACAGCTACATTACTAAAATTCTCCTTACATTTTTTTCTCTCAAATATCAGTGATCTCATTCAGAGTTTTAACAGAAGCTGAAGAGGAGAAAATTTGGGTTTGAGCTCTTTGTTGAACATAAAATGAGTTGGCTCACTCCTACCTTTCTAATGTTAGTCCACTCTAATATCCCCCTTGATCACTGTATTTTTTTATATGCCCACCAAACTTGTTCCCCAGATTAGAGTTTTGCACTTGATGTTGTCTCTGCCTCGAAATCAGTTCCCCGAAATCTTTGTGTTAATGATGCCTTCATACAGATCTCAGGTCAAAAATCAATTAAGTCCCTACTTGGCCACCTGATCTAAAGAAGCTTGCTCTGATATTCTCTAATACATTGCTAGATTTTATTTCCAATCTATTTATTAGAACATCATTTATTCTCTTCTCCCAAACTCTAGAATTGTACTGAATAAAAGAAATACAACATGAATCATAAATATAAGCCACATATGTAATTTTAAACTTTCTGGTAGTCTCACTAAAAAAGGTACATAAATAAATGAAATTAACTTTAATGATACATTTTATTTAATTTAATGCATCTTATCTAAAACATTGCCATTTCAATATTAAACCAATAAAAAAATTTAATGAGATATTTTATATTCTTTTTTCATGCTAAGTGTTCAAAATCCAGTGTGTATATTATAAGACATTACAGTTCAAATGAGCCACATTTCAAGTCCTCAGGAGCCACATTTCTAGCATTCAATAGCCCATGGGGCTAGTGACTACCACATTGGACAGTACAACTCAAAATGTAAACTCTTGTTCACTCACTGGTATATCTCCAGAATCTAGATTAGCATATCGGTTCCTGGCTCTGTGTGTGATCAATAAATTTATAGAATGAATGAATGAAATATAAGTATTTTCTGTCTTAAGTTGACAGAAGACCCAAGACCCATATTCTATTGATGCCAGATTTTTAGAAGACAAAGATGACATTTCTAATATAATTTTAGGTGAACCTAGATCAAATTTGCTTACCATTTTGCTTTTTGGCCAAGGAAACAAATACATAGTGCTAAAGTTGGCCACTTTCTCATAGGTATATCCCTTACTGTGGTCCTCCAATAGATATTTACATCCTAGCCCTGGAACCAGTGGATATTATCTAAAATGACAAAAAGGGACTTTACAGATGTAATAAAGGATCTTGTGATGGGGGAATTATCCTGTATTATTCAGGTGGATCTTAAAAGCAATCGCATGTATCCTTACAATAGAAAGATCTGATCATGCAAAAGAGGGCAAGGTAATGTGAACACGAAGGCAGAGAGTGGAGTGACGCAGCCACAAACCAAGGAATGCCGGAAGTCTCCAGAAACTGGAAAAGATAAGAAATAAATTCTTCCTTGAAGCCCCAGAAAGGAATGCACTGTGATAACATTTTGAGTCAGCCCAGGGAAACTGATTTTGGACTTTTGGCTTCCAGAACTATAAAAGAATAAAGGTGTGTTGTTTTAAGTCACCAATTTGTTACAGCAGCCATAGAAAATTAACACACTTACTGATTTATCAAGCTACCTACATATTAGATATAATTCTATGGTAGTGTATAAAAAAAAATCCATAATCTCCATCTCTCTCTGGGTCCCTGTCCCTTTGCGGTGTGAATTAGCAGCTTATCTCATTAAGAGATATGGTTGGTTTCTCCACGCTATCTATTGCTTCAGCATTAGAAGCAACATTATGTCAGCTCCTAGTCTAGATCACAGGAGGCCTTGCATGCTTTATTCTCCTGACCTGAAACTCTCTGAGCTTCCATGTGAATAAGCCTGGTCTCACCTGATGAATGGTAAGAGACAAGTGACCCAGGTGCCCTGTGGGGCAGTAAACCATCTGTTGGACTTGTGACTGAGGTCATCTTAGACAAGCCAACCCCCCAATGGCCAGCTGACCAGCAGCCACTGCAGACAAAAGAGCAATCTCCACAGAGACCGAAAGAACTGCCTTGCTGAGCCTAGTCGAAATTGCCAACCTATAGAATTGTGAGCTCAATAAATGGTTGCTTTTTTAAAGCTACTAAATGTTGGCGTAGCTTGTTATATACCAATAGATAACTGATATATTCTCATAGAGCATATTCCTTCTACACGTGTTCAACTCTTCCATCTAATATTAGAAGAGTCTACCCAAAAAAAAGAACTGGTTGTAATCTCACATGGGAACTGTGCCAACTATTCCATTTCCTACTGGAACATCTGCAGAGCTAAATACAAATTTGAGTGGCATTAAATCCTTTCTGCCCAGTAAAGATGAATTAGTTGTAAAATATATCTCTGATAACTATTAGAACTGACCTGCTGAATAGAGTTAGTCTGGTCAGTCTGAATTTTGAAGAGTAGTTGTCAAAAGAAATCATGATTCTAATTTTGGCACAGATGACACAAATATGCATTTTCTGACAATAATTAGTCACTAATTTCAGTTGGTTCTTATTCTCAGCCCTGCATGAGGATAAAACCATGTCATCAGAATAGAGGAGGATGCTAGTCTCCCTGTCTACTAAGGCAGGAAGACATGTACTCGCCTCATCAGAGTGATATTTAGATAGGCGATTAAGAGATGCCAGGACATGACCTGTATAGCAATGTTTAAAATTGGAATTCAAGGGAGTATTTCAAAAATTGGCATTTGGCTAGAAGTCCAAGCTGCAGACAGTCCCAACTGCTTGCTAAAATAACCTATTCAGGCCGAGGAAAGGCAAAAATTGATGACACTGAAAACTACAACTGACAGTCATCCAACCACCAGAAACAGAGAAAATTCCATTAACTGCAGGAACTAGGGAGATGAATTGTAAATCATAATCAGCAGTCATTTGACACAGAGAAAGTCACTAACATGCAAGAATATAGGAAGAGCTGTCTTTCATCCCTCACTCTGTATTATTCACATAAAAGACACAGGGTCAGTACTAACTGGAAGACCAGGCAATTCATCCATCGAGGACACAAATTTCCTTGGAGGCAGAGACAGTGTTAAAAGCCCAGCCTGGCCCTCATTATTACCTTCCTTTCTTTGGAGAATGAGATTCTCAAAATACAAAAAATAATGTGTGTGTGTGTGTCTGTGTGTGTGTGTCTGTGTGTGTCTGTGTGTCTGTGTACAAGAAGAGGAGCAAGAGGAGGAGGTGACAGTAAATACACTACATGCTTAGAGACACAACTTCAACAAGTGAAGTATCATGGGCAGAAATGAAAATAAGAACAATTCTGTCAGTCAATCATGGGAAACCTAGTTTTGCATTTGCTTCCTTGGTTCAGAGTATCAGACAGTAGATATTGCGGGTGACACGGAATCCATCTCAATCCAGCAAACCTGCACCAATCAAATAGTAGGACGTGTAAACATTAATCTGTTCCCCCACTGGAAATTTTCTGACATCCAATAAACCATAAATCAGATGAGAAGCCAGCCATAGACCCCATCTTTTGGCAAACATCTTATAATAGGATGAGTAAGCAGGAAACAAACCAGTGAACATGGGGGCTTATAACAAATTCTTTGCCACAAAGGAAATTCTCACCACAATAAAAGAAAAGATAAGGAAACTTCTAGGTATTTTTCCATAGGATAGCAAAAGATAAGAAACCTTTGAAATGAGAATAGATTTGAAAAAGGGAAACATAATAAGAGTAAAAACAGAATAAGGTAAGATTTAAACTTCATTTTAATGTCTTTTAAAATAATAAAATGAAAAAGTTGAATTAAAATAGAAGGCTAGGATAAAATTTAATCATTAGGAAAGCTGATCCAAAAAGATATCCAATCAGTGAAATCATGGTCAAAATTTAGAAGCTTTTTCCAAAAATGCTGGGAAAAAGTTTAAAAAATGAAAATAAAAGTAAAGATAATAAAGTCTAGAGAATAAGTATTCAATATATGGATAACCAACAGAGCAAAAAAAATTAAAAATACAATCGAAGAAAATTTTACTGGCTGAAATGAAGACTAAGTCTTCAGATATAAAGGATTTACTTGTCTTATAAAAATAATAAGAAAAGTCATAACAGGACACACTGTAGCAGATTTTTATTACAAAGATAAATAAAGCCTATAGGTATTCTTGCAGAAAGAAAAAAGTTTATAACTATGAAATAAAATCATTCTGGCTTCAGAGTTCTCTGCAATATTAAATATCTTAAGACAATGGGGTGATATTTAGAAAGTTTTGTGAGGTAAAGCTTATATCAGCCAAGGACTCATTCATATGGAAACACCACAGAGGTAAATCAGAAAATATAGAAACCACATGGCTTGTTTAAAAAAAGAGGAGACGGGGGCTGGCAATGAGCATTAAATCCAGTTAAACATGGAATTATTTAAATAATTATTATAATCATCATTGCATTAAGGTAAAGGCAAATATCAAAACTATTAAATAGAAAACAACTCTACTGACATCCAATAATCCATGTTTTTATCCTTAAAAAAAAAACTGGATGAGTCACTAATGTATATCCAAAGATAGTCACAGTTGTATTGTTATTATTTTTAAACAGTATTTTTATTTTATTATTATTTATGAAACCAAAATACCTAAATCAATCTAAATCTCTATCAAGAAAGATACAGTTAGATGGACACGCTTGAAGCTCAGACTTGGGGAGGGGGAGGGGGGCAAGGGCAATGTACGTAACCTAAACATCTGTACCCCCATAATATGCTGAAATAAAAAAAAATAAAAAAGAAAGAAAGAAAGAAAGAAAGATACAGTTAAACAAATTATATCTATGCACTGGAATGTATTAAATATTTTAAAATAAAGTATAGGTCTATATTTATTGAAATGGATATAGGTGCATAAAGTATTATATACATATATATATATATATAATCCCACATCCTCATTTTAAAATATATATGTGTATTTGAGAATACAGAAAAATATCTTAACATATGTAACTCTAAGTATTAACAATATTTTTACAGAATACACATATTCTTTGTCTTCTTCTTAATCATCTTCTGCCTTATCAAAATTTTTTCATACTACCCAACAAAGCTACATAAAAAATTTTAAGAGTATCCAGAAAAATCTCTCACAGAATTTAAGACTTTATTTACCACATTATGCATGTTATAAAATCACTTTTTCTTTTTTTATTGTTGTTGTGACTAGCAATTCATGTAACCAAAACATTTGTACCCCTATAATATTTTGAAATAAAAATAAATAAATAAAGATGATAACAATGATATCCACCCAAACCACAGGGTCAATGTGAGGACCTAAAGCACACTGCTTCATAAACTATGAGTATTATTATTCTAAAATTGAATACAAGTTGGCTTTAACTTATTACATTTTATTTCTATTAGATTTTGCTTTTTATATGGCATTTTGCAATGACTTGTGTGCCGATTAATAGGATTAAAGAATGTTTTGGATCTCATTACTGATCTCTAGAGAAACACCTGATGAACTCAAGAATCATTGAAGTAAAATCTACTCTTTCTAAACTATCACCTTTTAGATTAAGTTTCAAAGTTCTCCTTATTTAAAAAATAAGATTAGATCAAAAAAAACACAAACTTGAAAAATAAACACTTTGTAAATAATGAAAATGAGAACCCATAGTATTGAAACTTATGTTTCTGAAGGTGTCACATAAAGACAAATGTATTACTGTAATTTATGTAATACAAAAATAAAAATAACTAACCATCAAGTTAAAGAAGTTCGAATGAGATAAAAATAAGAAAAATTAAATTAATAATAAATTCAAAATTCTTCAAAAACAATAATGGAGTAATTCTTATAAATATAATAAAAGGTACACAAATATATAAAATTAGAAATATAAAGGAGATATAATTATAATTATGGAGAATTTTCTAACTATAATATACCATGCAAAACTGTACTAGTTATCATAAAATCTTGACAGTGATTATATTAGAGTAAAAGGTAAATTTCATGATCAACCCAAGATAATATAGAAATCTCAGCTAGAAGGAAAAGAAAGAAAATGTTTGTGAAACAATTGATATTTCCAACGTGTTTTGTTTGGGGAGGGTTTTTTGTTTTTTTAAAGAAAAAGCTATTCTCATGTTATATATGCAGCTTCAAAGCATAGAAATTTCTGAACTTACTTCACTTTATGAAGCTAGCATAATTCTCATAGCAGAGTCGTCAGTTTGTGAGCAATTGTGGTGAGTCATCAATAAATATGTGTGCCTTCACAATTCCTGTTACATCATATTTTGGGTCATCTGGTCTCTTACTGACATTCATTAATAGCTACATCAAAACAAATGCCATCATTGTGATATATTACAATTGTTTTTAAAAAACTAAACTAAATAAATAATAGAAGTGCTCTAAAACTGGATTTTGGTGGTAGTATCACACTATATAAATTCACTAAAACTCATTAAATGTTAAACTTACCATGGATGAGTTTTGTGGTATGTAAATTATATCTCAATGCCTAGTCTTTCTAAGCAAATCAAGCACAATAAATAAACAGCTTTTTTTAAGTAAAAACTGTTGTGTCTGTGTATCTTCCTCTGAGTTTTGTCTGAAAGACTGTTTTGTGGTTTTTTTCTGTCTTCTCAGTGGTCTTTACCTAATTGAGATATGATGAACAGTACCAGTAAACCAGGAAGCTAGCAGGACTCCTGGCCATTCGTACACAGTACCTGCTTAGCAGAGAATACTCTACCCCTAAGTCACTATGAGAAGCACATTACTTCTTTTTATGGAAAATTTCCTATCAAGAACTCCTCCTGTCAACTTAGTTTTCTCAATCCCCTGAATCTTATCATGCCAGTTATGGGTAGAGTTATAATCAATAATAGTTGTGTTAAGGAAAGAAAAATAGTTAAAGAGAAATGGCTATCAACTTCAGATAAGCTTGCTATCTAAAGAATGAAGATAATTAAAGAAGGGCTATGTATTATACAATAATATTGACCCAGGCAATATGTCCTAAGGACCTTTTAATTCTTGACTTTATAATTACGCTTTCCAGAATTTATCCTAAGGACATCACCATATACTTGGTCAGATGAATTTATACAAAATTGTCCATGTTGCCTAAATAAGGGAATGGCTAAGTAAATTATGATCTATTCCTACTACTATATATAATATAGCCATTAAATTTAACAATTGGGGGGGTTTGTTTTGTTTTTTGCTCTTTCACTTGCTTTTATTGAGGGCCACAGTGAGCCAAGCACTCATTTGCATGTCTATATACATTGTTCAGGATTATTTCCAACATTTTATTTATATATATATACACACACACATATATATATTTTTTATTTCAGAATATTACAGAGGTACAAATGTTTAAGTTACATATACTGCCTTTGCCCCACCTGAGTCAGAGCTACAAGTGTGTCCATTCCCCAGATGGTGTGCACCACACCCATTAGGTGTGAATATACCCATCCCCTCTCTCCTCCCACCTGCCCTACACCCAATGAATATTGCTACCCTATGTGCACATAAGTGTCAATCAATTAATACCAATTTGATGTTGAGTACATGTGGTGCTTCTTTTTCCATTCTTGTGATACTTCACTTAGCAGAATGGGCTTCAGCTCCATCCAGGATAATACAAGAGGTGCTAGATCACCCTCATTTTTTGTGGCTGAGTAGAACTCCATGGTATACATATACCACATTTTATTAATCCACTCATGTATTGATGGGCACTTGGGTTGTTTCCACATCTTTGCAATTGTGAATTGTGCTGCTGTCAACATTCGAGTGCAGGTGTCTTTTTTATAGAATGTCTTTTTTCGCTTTGGGTAGATGCCCAGTAATGGGATTGCTGGATCACATGGTAGTTCTACTTTTAGCTCTTTGAGGTGTCTCCATATTACTTTCCACAGAGGTTATTCTAGTTTGCAGTCCCACCAGCAGTGTAGGAGTGTTCCTATCTCTTTGCATCCATGTCAATATTTGCTGTTTCGGGACTTCTTGATAAAAGCCATTCTCACTGGAGTTAAGTGATATCTCATTACGGTTTTGATTTGTATTTCTCTGATGATTAGAGATGTTGAGCATTTTTTCGTATGTTTGTTGGCCATTAGTCTGCCTTCTTTTGAAAAGTTTCTGTTCATGTCCTTTGCCCACTTTTTAACATTTTTTCAGAGCAGTTTTGGGTTCCCAGAAAAATTGAGCAGAAGGTACAAGGGTTTCCCATATACCTCCTGCCCTCACATGAGTATAGCCTCTCCCATTATCAACATCCCCTGCAAAAGTGGTACATTTGCTACAATTGATGAACATTAGAATTTTACGTGACATGAGAATGTGCTCATCGAACATTATAAAAAAAGGTATGTATAGAGGTTTTTGGATAACCAATTCATGATTCTGAGAATTAGTCAAAGAAAATCTATTTTCCGGTATTTCCTCTACTATTAATAACTATATTTCTGGATAACCAAATACTAGGTGAAGGAAAGTTCTTCACAGAAGAATGCTAGCTAACAAATGCAAAAAGAATAATAGCATCAGCAAGTCATCCTTTTGCAAGTACCAAAAAAAAAAAAGTTTTTAACAGGTAATGAAACCATAAAGGGAAATTTACAATGGATGGATCAGGCCGATACCATGAAAACCAATTGATCAAGCTTGGCATCATTAAATGTAGAACAATTGGATGTACGCTTTGTGATACAATGTAACAGGAGTTACATAGTACCACCTATGATGTATTCCTGCCAAAAATTAAATGATAATAGCCAAAATTGAACCAGAATCAATTCAAGCTTCTAGATCCAATCGCCAGTTATCAGAAAACATGGAAATAAAGGAACAGTTTAAATGACACCATGAGGAAGCAATCAGTCAAATTCTGATTGTGAAGTAATCTATGAAACAAATGACAGGTTTTTCCACAAAGAAATTACATTTGTAAAAAAAGGAAAAGGAAGTGTCATGGACTAAAAGAAACTTAAAAAACATATCAACTGAATGCAATGTGTGGATTTTGTTTAGATTCTTATTAACAAACCCCACTTTATAAAAGAAAGTAATCTTTGAGATAATCTGGAAAATTTTAATATGGATTCATAGTAGATGATATACAATAATTGCTATTTTAATTATTATGAGGCTGATAGTAGCATTGTGTTTGTACTAAAAAAAGAAAAACTTTATATCTTAAGATATATACTGAAGTATTTATGGGTGAAATTACATGATGTGTGGAATTTGTTTTAAAATATTGTAACCAAAAAAGTGGAGGTGGGGAATGAATAGATGATAAAGTGAGGAATAAATTAAATGTGACTGGCAAAATGCTAATAATTGTGTCAGGTAGACAATGAGTACATAGTGATTCATTATATTCCTCTATCTACTTTCACATATGTTTGAAATTTTCTATAATAAAAAGCTTTTTTAATGCACATTTATGCATGAAATAAGACTGGATAACATAATCCTAAATATATCAATGGTGATTAACAGTAGATGATTAACAGTAGATGATAACAGTAGATGGAATTAGTGATGAATTTTGCTTGCTTCTTTAAACTTTTTTCAATTTAATTATCTACAAATATGGTTATTTCTATAAGCACAAAAAGCAGGCACTTAATTCATGCTGGCCTCTTATTTAGAGATGTCAACTAAGTCCCTCCTATTCACCCAGGCATCCCATTGTCTGGCATTTAATGATATTACATTACGAAGAGTTATATTTTTCTTCTTAGATTCAGTTGGCATCCCTGAAGTCGTAGCCCAAAGGAAAACCATCTTCCAAGTCCAGATTTTTTCTAGATGAGAGTTTAACCAAAGTATCACTAAATTTTAGCATAGAAATGTCCTGCAATGCCTTTGTGAATACCTAAAATATAAATATCAAGAGACTGAGAAAACAATATAAATATCAAGAGACTGAGAAAACAGAACCAGTCATCCAAAGACTGCACATGCACTGTATTAAAGACAGTAGAGGGCAAATGAGCACATTATGACATAGGCTAGTTTCACTAGTTAGCTAAGTTAAAATTAAAAGGAACAATTATGGGATGTTTCCAGTAACTCAAAAAACATTTTCCTGAATGTTACTGATTTTCATGAAACTGGTCTGTTTTTCCACCTAACACAGTTATGTCATTAAGTGTCTGAATTTGTTAAAAAGGTGAAAATGCTTGAGTGTGAAGAAATCAATTATTTATCATCCAGGTCTCCTGTAAGTAGATGATGTGAAAACCAAAGATCAAAGAACTGCCAATGAAATATGACAAATTGTATATATGTATTGACCTCTTCTCCCCACTCCTCAAACCCATCCAAATTAACAGTGATGGAATTAAAAGGGTGTAAGCCCATAAGAGAGCAGGATGATAACGAAAAAAATTTAAAAACTCAAAGGCAGATGGACAAGCGGTTATTGACTTAGCAGACGAGAAAAATCTAGCAATAGACACTGCAGGACTCCAGGAAAACTTGGAAATTGGAGACACCAGGTATCTCTGAGAGGTTGTACATGGGGCTGAAAAGAGAACAAGTTGAAAATTTATCTAAACAAGAAATGTATCTTCTCTCCAAATTCTCAGCATCCACAGATCTGACCTCAAGAAAGAACCAGAGTTTTTACTCTCTAGAAAAACCAACTAGTAGAATTCTGGTTCAGGAAGCATCAGACACATCTCAGGGCTGGGATATCACACTGCATACAAAGGATTAAGTAAAAATCTATTTACTAGAGGTGAAAATAAAATTCAACACCCAGGTAACTTATCATTCAAATGAAAGTGTAGAACAGAGAATCACAAATGCCCCCCAACACACATTTACCTCAGAAAGCTACTGAAGGAAATATTCTATCAAAATGCATTAATAAATCAAGAAATATGAAAATCTAAGATTCAGGAAGCAGGGGATTCAACATAGGAGAAAGCTATGATGACAGCTGTGCATCAGGCCTAGTCTGTGGGGTCCAGAAGAGGTATCTCCAATGGGGGAATAAAAAAGAAAAATAATTAAAAAGTTATCTGATGTGTTTTAATATCCTGAGATTTATACATATGGCAAAGAGTTTGTGGATAAATTAGCAAAAAGGCACATAGAAAACTAAGTAAATTGTCAGGTGCAGTGGTTCACACCTCTAATCCCAGGGACTTGGGAAGCTTAAGTGGGAGGATCGCTTGAGGCCATTAGTTGAAGACTAGCCTGGACAACACAGAGACCCCATCTCTACAAAAAGTTTTAAAAAATAGCCAGATGTGGCGGCATGAACCTGTAGTCTCAGCTACTCTGGGGGCTGAGGTGGGAGGATTGCTTGAGCCTAGGAGTTGAAGGCTGCAATGGGCTAGGATCATGCCACCATACTCCAGCCTGGGTGACAGAGGACAGAGTGAGATCCTGTCTCTAAAGAAAAAAAGTGGAGAAGAAGAGAAAACTAAGCAAAAGAAAAAGTAAGATAATTATTACCCTCAAGGGAAAATATTTAATGTATGGGAGAGGAAAGGTGATTCTCATATATCTACATAGTTATAAATATGTAAACACAAAGGCTAATAAAAATTTGGTATCTGTGTAAGAGAACAGTGAGAAAAAGAATTTGTGAAGGTGTTTATTGGTCAGGAAAGAGTGGAGAAGAGATAAGCTTTCATTTTCCATAAAAGGAAGTCAAAAGATAACAAAAGTGGAAAAACTCAAGAAATAGCAAATAGGCATGCTATTCAGAAATAAAAAGTAAATATCAGAAGAAATTGTGAAAACATCTATGAGGAGTAAGAGTGTGGGTATAAAAAAATAGATACAGATAATGGCTGCTTTTGTGTTATAAGCCTAGTAAAAAAATTTGACTTTTTAAACTATGTGTTTATGTGTAACATTGATAAAAATAAACAATCAAAATTAAATTTTAAAATAAACTAAAAGCCATAAACAAATTTACCAGGCCAAAAATCTCTGGATCTAGTTCATTTTCCTGCCACCTTCTAGTGTAGAATTTTTAATAAGTGCATGAAATATGTTTCTGGAAATCAGGGGAAATATTACCATTTGTACTTTTTAGCTAACATTTGGTAGTATATTAGGATTTAGTTGATCATGCAGAATCCCTCCAGCTTATCTAATCAGAAAAGTAGTTGATGCAGAACATTGGATAGGTAGAGGAGCACGATTTACTCTTAAACTCCAGAAACGATTCTCAGATATAATAGAAATTTGAAGAATAGGGAAAATGAAACTACTCGTTCCAGGAACACACCACCCCAGCCACAATCCACACCAGCAGAATGGATGCTGCATGTCTCACCTCTCAACACCCAAGAAGTTAAGGGCAGCCACCCTTACTGTAGAAAACCAAACACCTCATGATCAAGTTTGCCCTTAGCAACAACAGAAGCACAGTCTCCACCTCACCTCTGACTTGCAGATTTCACACACAGACACCTTGATGAATACTGCCTATAATGAACATGAGAAACGTAAGCTTTGATTGGCCAGATTCTTTTCTTCAATAAGCCATGATTCAAAGGTTGAAATGGAGTTGTGTAAGCCAAAAAACAATATCTTTACAAGGGGGATACAGCACATCTCGTTTTATTGTGCTTTGCTTTATTGCACTACACAGATGCTGCATTTTTTACAAACTGAAGGTTTGTAGCAAACCTCCTTCAGTCAAGTCTATCAGTGCCATTTTTCCAATAGCATGTGCACGCTTCGTGTCTATGTCACAGTTTGGTAAATTTCGCAACATTTTAAACTTTTTCATTATTTTTATATCTGTTCTGGTGATCTGTGATCAGTGATCTTTGATGTTACTATTGGCAATTGTTTTGGTGCACCCTGGACAGCACGCATATAAGACATCAGACTTAATCAATGATTGTTGTGTGTGTTCTGACTGCTCCACCAACAGGCTGGTCTCCCATCTCTCTCCCCCTCCTTGGCCTTCATTATTCCCTGAGACACAACAGTATTGGAAGCAGGCCAATTAATAACCTTACAGTGGCCTCCAAGTGTTTAAGGGAAAGGAAGAGTCACTCATCCCTAACTTTAAATCAAAAGCTAAAAAGATTAAGCTTAGTGACAAAGGTATATCAGAAACCAAAACAGGCCACAAACTAGGCCTTCTGCACCAAACGGCCAAATTGTGAACGCAAGGAAAAGTTCTTGAAGGAAATTAAAAGTGCTGCTCCAGTGAACAGACAAATGATAAGAAAGTGAAACAGCCTGTTGCTAATATGCAGAAAGTTTTAAAGGTCTGGATAAAAGATCAAACCAGCCACAACATTCCCTTAAGCCAAAGCCTAATCCAGAACAAGATCTTAACTCTCATCATTTCTATGAAGTCTGAGAGAGGTGAGAAAGCTGCACCAGGAAAGTTTGAAGTTAGAGGAGGTTGGTTCATGAGGGTTAAGGAAAGAAGCCATCTCTATGACATAAAAGTGCAAGGCGAAGCAGCAAGTGCTGATATAGAAGCCGTAGCAAGTTATCCAGAAGATAACTGATGAAGATAATTGATGAAGGCGGCTACACTAAACAACAGATTTTCAATGTAGATGAAACAGCCTTATATTGGGAGAAGATGGCATCTAGGACTTTCACAGCTAGAGAGAAGTCAATGTCTGGCTTCAAGCTTCTAAGGACATACTAACTCTCTTGTTGGGGACTAAGGGAGCTGGTGACTTTAAGTTGAAGCCAAGGATCATTTACCTTTTCAAAAATCCTAGGGCCCTTAAGAATTATGCTAAATCTTCTATGTGCTCTATAAATAGAACAACAAAGCCTGAATGACAGTACATCTGTTTACAGCATGGTTTACTGAATATTTTAAGCCTAGTGTTATGACCTATTGCTTGGAAAAAAAAGATTCCTTTCAAAATATTACTGCTCACTGACAATACACCTGGTCACCCAAGAGCTTGATGGAGATGTACAAGGAGATTAAGGTTGTTTTACTACCTACAAACACAACATCCATTCTGTAGCCCGTGGATGAAGAAGTAACTGTGACTTTCAATACATTTCATAAGGCTATAGTCACCATTGATAGTGATTCCTTTGATGGATATCGGCAAAATAAATTGAAAACCTTCTGGAAAGGATTCACTCTTCTAGATACATTAAGAATATTTGTGATTCATGAGAAAACGTAAAAATATCAACATTAATAGGAGTTTGAAAGAAGTTGATCCCAGCCCTCCTGGATAACTTGAGGGGTTCAAGGCTTCAGTGGAGGAAGTAACTTCAGATGTGGTAGAAATAGCAAGGGAACTGAGAACTAGAATTAGAAATGGAGCCTGAAAATGGGACTAAATTGTTATAATCTCACAATCAAACTTTAATGAATGAAGAGTTGCTTCTTATGGATTAACAAAGTAGTTTCTTGAGATAGTATCTACTCCTGGGGAAGATGCCGTAAACAATGTTGAAATGACAACAAAGGATTTAGAATATTACATAAACCTAGTTGATAAAGCAGTGACAGGTTTCAAAGGACTGGCTAAAATTTTGGAAGAAATTCTACTATGGGTAAAATGCAATCAAATAGCATCATATGCCACAGAGAAATCTTTCATGAAAGGAAAAGTCAATAAGTGTGGCAAACTTCACTGTTCCCTTATTTTACAAAATTGCCACAGTCACCCTAACCTTCAATAATCATTACCCTGATCAATCAACAGCCATCAAGATTGAGGCAGCACCCTCCACCACCAAAAAGCTTACAATTTGCTGAAGGCTCAGATGCTTGGAAGCATTTTTTAGCAATAAAATATTTTGTAATTCAGGTATATACATTTTTTAGACATAATGCTATTACACACTTAGACTACAGTACAGTGTAGACTTAGCTTTTATATACGCTATGAAACAAAAAAAATTCATGTGACTCCCTTTATTGCAATATTCACTTTATTGTGCTGATCTGGAACTGAATCAATGATATCTCCAAGGTATGTCTGCATAATGCTATAGTATCTAATTCACGAAAAGGCCCCAGATAGTGGCATCCATGCACTCAAGTATGGATTAAAATTAGCATAATTGTTAATTCTTCAGTGTGGAACTACTGGCAGAGTTCCTAAAACTCATCCTCTCAGAAGAGCTAGAATTCGATAGGCGTCAATGATTAGTAATAGCTAATGATATTACATATTTACATTATAACACTATGACTGTTATTCTGGAGACTAAAAGCCATGATAATTAGGAATTTATGGACAAAATAATATCAGATAATTAATCTGGACAGGAAAGATCCACTGATAAGACTATGGAAATGGGGCAGAAAGACAAATTAACTGGAAATTTTTTTAAAAAAACTATAAAATTTAACCATATACCATTCAAATAATAGATTGAAACCAATTTAGAATAGCTTTCATTAAGGAAATTTTCAATGGAATTCAAAAGATCTTGAACAGAATTTTAGCACTCCGGAGGCTCATTCTTATGCAAACAAGTGAAGCAAGAATCCTGCTGTGGGAAATTTGAAGGTTTAAAGCCCTGGCATTCAGGGAAGCTTATGGAGTCACTCTGTGATTTAAAAATAAATAAATAAAAAAGCAAAGGAACTACAACCTGTGTGCTAAAGCCCATTATAGGGATTATCCCAATACTAGGAAGAAAATTAGAAAAGCTGGTATACTTGACACTGTAAGATCCTTTTGGGGTTTTACTTTAAATGGTGACTACAGTTGACCCTTGAACAACATAAGGGTTAAGGGAACCAACCCCCTACACAGTAGAAAATCCACATATAACTTTCGACTTCCCAAAAACTTAACTACTATTAGCCTACTGTTAACCAGAAGCCTTACTGATAACAAATGTCGATCAACACATATTTCGTATGTTGTATGTATTATATAT
>CAUYSK010002091.1:0-92266 GCA_963575035.1 Avahi laniger
TTGCCCTGTCTATCTCCCTCCCTCTGCTTGAGCCTCTCTATTCCCTGAGACACAACAGTATTGAAATTAGATCAATTAATAACCCTACAATAGCCTCTAAATTTTCAAGTTAAAAGAGGTTGCTGTGAGCTAGGCTGATGCTAGGGTGCTCCACCCCCGGCAACAGAGCAAGACTGTATCTCAAAAAACAAAACTTGATAAGATAATACATGTGAAGAATTTAAAATTATTCACATAGATCATTATTGCTATAATTATTAATTGGTGGGGGAGCCCTTCATCACACCAGTTGAAATTGGAGTAAGTGAAGAGAGAAGGCATGCCGGGTCTGAGGCAGGAGGCTGTTTATAAGAGCAGTGTTAATAGATCAGCTAGATTCTTTTT
The DNA here is from genome assembly GCA_963575035.1 of Avahi laniger. NCBI lineage: Eukaryota > Metazoa > Chordata > Mammalia > Primates > Indriidae > Avahi > Avahi laniger. The sequence continues at coordinate 385 of CAUYSK010002091.1, forward strand.
GAGACAGAGTCTTGCTTGCCCTGGCTAGAGTGCAAAGGCATCGTCATATCTCAGTGCATCCTCAAACTCCTGGGATTTAAGCGATCCTCCTGCCTCAGCCTCCTTAGTAGCCAGGACCACAGGAGTTTGCCACCACACCTGGCTAATTTTTCTATTTTTTGTAGAGATGGAGTCTTGCTTTTGCTCTGGCTAATCTCAAACTCCTGACCTCAAGAGATCCTCCTGCCTCGGCCTCCCAGAGTGCTAGGATTACAGGTGTGAGCCACAGTGCCCTGCAATCAGCTATATTTTATTTATTTATTTATTTTTTATTTCAGCATATTATGGGGATACAAATATTTAGGTTACATATGTTGCCTTTACCCCACCCAAGTCAGAGCTTCAAACATGTCCATCCCCCAGATGGTGTGCACTGCACCCTTTAGGTGTGTATATACCCCTTAGGTGTGTATATACTCCCTCCCATCTGCCCAGCACCCGATGAATGTTACTACTATATGTGCACTTAAGATCAGCTAGAGTTAAAACAAAGGATTTAGAGAATGGAGAAAAATAATAAAAAATAATATATAGACCTTAAAAATTATACAAATTCTTCCCTGCCCAGTCTGAAGAATGGGGTTCTATGTGATAGACCATGAAAACCGTTACCTGCTATAGAGTAGGAACAGAAGAGAAGAAAAGAGACATTATTGAGCTTACACTAACAATTGCACAGAAGACAGAGGAAAACCCTGGAAAGCCATGTCATTTCCTGGCTTCTCTTGTATATTCTTACCGCTATTTCACATCTTTACACACATCTGTGGGTTGGCAGTGGATAGGCATGAAGCCCTCGAAGTTACAGCCAATCTGCCTGGACCCCAGCAGAACTAGACAGAGTTGGTCCAATGCTCTCACTGCACATTCTGGAATTTCCAATGCCCTTCCCAAGGTTTCCATGAATTTTTGGGTAATTACGCTCTCTAGAGACCACCTCTGGCTCTGAACTCCTGTTTCTACAGACTGAATTCACTTATGAATTGTCTTTCTTTTCCATGTACAATGTCCCTGTTTTTTGTATCTTGTTGACCCAGAGAGAACACAGCCTTGATTTTCTCTCTCTCTCTCTCTCTCTCTCTCTCTCTCTCTCTCTCTCTCTGTCTCTCTCTCTCTTTCTCTCTCTCCCATCTGTCCCCCATGAGGTATTTGTACATATGTCAGATTTTGAAGGTTTGGAGTGATAGAGGGGATTATATTAGGACACAAAAAATTTAATTCTGAATATTAGATATCCCCGTTGTAAAAGTCCCTTGGCCATTTCTTGCCATATTGTTCAACCTGCCTCTGCTTTATTTTTGAATTTGCTCCCAAATTTCTGATCCTATCAAGGTGAAAATTTTAGCACTTCTTTTTCTAAGACATAGCCGGCATGGAGGTGCACCCCTCTGACCTCCCTTCAGGAGAACCTGCTGCGGGAGCATAGTTGACTGACAGCTTCCAGCAGCCAGAGCTTTCCTCTGTGGCATTCACATTGAGACTGTGCTTCCCACCGCCGCTCACAGCTGGTGAGTGCACATAGTGAGCCTGCTAGAGTGGACCATTCTTCCCTGACAGGGAACTTCCCTCCAGGAGTTTCATGGGGTCTTTGCTCAGAGACTCCCCATTGACACAGCCAGATTTTCTCAGAACTGCTGCAGTGTGAGGCCTGCCCTGCGATTTCTCCCTTTCGGTCTCCTTTCACAGATGTCAGGCCTTCATCACGATCTGCAGGCTCTCCCTGCCTACTCTGCCCTCCCCGTTTATCTTTCACATCTCACCCTCTCCCCAATAAATGTCTTGCATAAGTAGCTCCATCTGCTCCTTGGAAGATCTGAACTTGAACACTCCCTAGAAAGAATTATGATGCTAGTTTTTGGGATCATTATTGTTTCCCACCCTGCCACAGAAGTATAATCATGGAATCTCTTTGCTTATGATATTTGGAAAGTGTGAATTATATCATTTGTATATAATGGGTATACACTTCTCCATGTCAACCAGATTAAATTTTGTCTGAGGCCCAATCACCAAAGTTAAATACAGTCATTCTTTGGTATCTGTGGGGGACTAGTTTCAGGACCCTCTGAAGATAACAAAACCCACGATGCTCAAGTCCCTTTAGAAAATGGCGTAGTAATGCTTATAACCTATGCACATGCTCCTAGATACTTTAAGTCATCTCTAGCTTACTTATAATAACTGATACAATGTTTACACATTGTATTAGTGCCATTCATGTGCCTACATCATTCACGTGGATTCAATGTAGTACTCACCATGCAGCAAATTCAAAGTTTTACATTTGGTAACTCCATGGAATTTTTTTTCTGAATATTCTCCATCTGTGATTGGCTGAATCCACAGATGTGGAACCCACAAATATGCAGGACCAAACGTAACACCCTATGAAGAACTCACTCCTCTTTCCTACTTAGCTAAAGAAAATAAGGAGGTCCTGGTCCTCAGTCTATGGTTGTTTCAGAAATCACTTCTCAATCCACTCAAAGACTGGTGGTTGTACTAGGGGCTCTATTCTTTTGACGCCACATTATTAGAAACATTGCTGAGTCGCTAAGGCCAAGGCACTTAGTACTTGTTCTATATAGATATCCCTGAAGTCTTTCCGATAAGCAACCCATAAATAATTCAGTCTTCTGAAACTTATAAGCCTGTAACTCTTCTCCCAGTTTTTAGGAATATATCTAGTCTCTAAAATGGGATTATTCCCTTCTTTTATCTTTAAAGTACTCCTTCATTTCCTATTACATTTTTTTTTAAGACAAGAGTCTCACTCTGTTGCCCAGGCTGGAGTACAGTGGTATCATCATAGCTCTCTGTAACCTCAAACTCCTGTGCTCCAGAAATCCCCCTGCCTCAGCCTCCCAAGTAACGGAATACAGGCGTGTGCCACCACTTCTGGCTAATTTTTCTATTTATAGTAGAGTCAGCGTCTCACTCTTGCTCAGGTTGGTCTCAAACTTCTGGCTTCAACCATCCCTCTTGTCTCTACCTCTCAAAGTGCTAGGATTACAGGCGTGAGCCACCTCTCCTGGTCGATTTTCTTCCACTTTTGATCTCCATACTGATCATTTGACAACAAAGAGATACATAGTTGTCCTCAGGGATAAGACCATCAATGACATAAAGGCTTAGTTATCCTTCTGGGACCAGAGTGGTGGTGAATAACTCTCAAGTCTAAGATGGAGGAAAATGAGACAGTTAATTTTACAGTAGGTTACTGTTGTACTCTGTCAAATAATCAATAAATCAGCCTGCTGTGCACATTCTCTTTATTGCATCTCCTTGATGGTGAACATTTGAACAAAGCAAATTTGGTGGCATCATAGTTTTAAGCTCCAGAGGGACCCAGCAGTACAACCCCTTTTTCTAGCAGCCACTTGATATAGAGGCTCGTTAGTGTCTCTGCTATAGTAGGGAGAGGTAGAATTGGAAGACAAGAGAGACTATTACTCCCAAAACAGACCTTAAGGATTAAGTAATTCAGTGTTCTCAACTCTATGGATGAAATAGCAATCCAGAGTGGTGAAGTACTGGTCCAAGATCATACATTCAATGTTAAGGCAATGTTAAAGCTTAAGCATCCTGGGTCAAAGGTATAGAAGTGTTTCATAGAAAAGATAAGAAGTTATACACAATTGCTTTTGTTACTGTTCTTTGGGCAAACTTGGACTTATTACTTATGAGTCTGAGTCTTTTTCTCTATCTTTAAACTTTACATTCTAATACACATCTTGTAGAGTTGTTTGGAGGATAAAATATAATGAAAAATGTGATTACAATGGCGTGCTGGTAAATATTTAATAACAGGCTCTTGGGGTTGGTGGAGAAGCCCCAATTTGTAGTATTTGATAATTTTCATGGTGTAAATATTCTTCTTGTGGCCAATTTCAAGCTACCAATGGTTTAACAACCAGCTGGCTAGATTCCTGACAATTTAACAATTGCCTCTCACAATCCCATATGAACCAGCACGGGCCAGCTCCAATACACCACTGAATGTGTAACACTTGGCATATAGCAGATACTCAACAAATAATAGTTGCCTTCTCATTCTCACTAGTCATGAGTTTTTTCTACCATGCTATGCAACTTTTGTATAATGAACACTATTTGAATTCCTCAAGATTTGTGAGCCATCATTGTACTTATCTATGTAAATAAAATGAACTCTCTACTATGAAGATGCCTGTGTAACATTCTGTAACTTTTGAAAATACATTTAAGATGCTCTTTCTAACAATACAGGATGTGTGAAGTGCACAGAATTCACCTTGCAGGACCTCTGTGGCTTCCCAAAGGAATCATCTTCTCCAGAGTAGCTGAAATTGAGGTACTTTTCAAGTCTGTTTAAGACCATAAAGCAGAAGAGAAATAGTGATTTCAAATAAGAACACTGAATGAAAGGCAGATGCTCTGAATTATAATTTAGGTTTTTTTCATGCAATCTAGTATACTCCAGGATGAGTAGAAGTGACACATTTGCTATTTTTTTAAATGATTCCCTGAACACTTCCAGATAGGTCGGCTGTCCTATATTTGTGTTATCTCGCTTGCTTTAAATTTAAAGATGCACTATGGGCTTCTGTTTCTAGCCAAGAAGAAGTAACTGGTATAGAATTACCCTCCCACTGCAAACAACTAGAAAACTGTACAATATACATGAAACAACCATTTTCAGACATTGGAACCACAATATGTTCAAGATTTTGACTTCTAAGAGAAGAAAAACAATTGAAATGAGTCTTACAATTGTACTGGCTTCCTGCCTGGAGATAGAGTTGCTATATATAATATAGGACATCTAGGCTGGGCGTGGTGGCTCACGCCTGTAATCCTAGCACTCTGGGAGGCTGAGGTGGGAGGATTGCTTGAGCTCAGGAGTTGGAGACCAGCCTGAGCAAGAGGGAACCCTGTCTCTACTAAAAACAGAAAAAAATTAGGTGGGCACGATCGTATGCCCCTGTAGTCCCAGCTACTCCGGAGGCTGAGGCAGGAGGATTGCTTGAGCCTGAGAGTTTGTGGTTGCTGTGAGCTAGGCTGACATCACAGCAGCACTCTAGCCTGGGCAACAGAGTGAGACTCTGTCTCAAAAAAAAAAAAAAAAAAAGGAAAATCACTTGAATTTGTTTTATGTCTAACATCATTTCCACAGTCTATAATAAATGTAAAATAAACAGCAAGTAATAAGTCACTACCCAAAAAACATAAAGCAAAAAATGCACATTAAAATAATGTATAACATAACCACATTTATATAACAATGTATTCCAGTATCAAATGGTAAATTTCAGCAATGCTAAAACTGCAATTACTTTTGCACCAACCTAATATAATATCATGATTGTAGAGGAGCTGGAGAGGAATGGGCTTATGCAAAAATGTTGCAGACAGGCTCTTGAATGTTTTCCCTTTGATATTATGTGCAAGTGTATTGATTTATTTTGTATTTGGATTAGTCAGCTATTTTACTTGCATGTTAAGAAAGGAGTGGGCTTTTCAATAAGAATAAAAAAGGAAACATTTTTGCTGCTAAAGGAACTTCATTTGTTTGTTTGTTTTTTGGTTTTCTCTTTGAGACAGAGTCTTGCTCTGTTGCTCAGGGTAAAGTGCCATGGTGTCAGCATAGCTCACAGCAACCTCAAACTCCTGGGCCCAAGTGATCCTCCTGCCTCAGGCTCCAGAGTAGCTAGGACTATAGAGATGTGCCCCCATGTCCGGCTAATATTTTCTATTTTTAATAGAGACAGGATCTTGTTCTTGCTCAGGCTGATCTTGAACTCCTGAGCTCGAGCAATCCTCCTGCCTCAGCCTCCCAGGCATCAGCCACCTCGCCCAGCCAGGGAACTTAATTAGTATCTAGGAAGTTTTCACTTCGGCTCTATATTATTCTCTATAGTTGTTTCCTCTCCTTTCCACAAACGAAAAAATAGGTGTTTTGTCTTTAGCCTCTCAATTTTACCCCTTCTCCCGCTTCCTTTCTCCCCTTCTTTCTCCCTCTTTTGAATCTCATTCAAAATTTGCTCTGCTAAGTCAACAACAGATAATTTTATCAAGCTGTTATGTCATTCTAACTTGAACAATAAAAATAAACAGCAACCACTAAATAACCTATGTGTATTATGTCATGGTGAAAAGTGAAATCTCTGGTATCAGGAAATAACTAATTGATTCGTTGATTCATCATGAAGTTAAACAGGGTCCAACCTGCTCTAACACAGCTGTGTTGGGTAGGGTGGGGCTAGTCAGATTTTGTTTATTTAAATTAACTGATTGAATTTTTGGCCCCCTAAAAAGCATGTCTAAGAAGCATGTGGTAGGCACATTGCCAAAAGAATACATTTTTCTTCTACTGCCAAACTTCAACTGAGTTGATGAATAAAGAGGACAGGCAAGGACATTCCCTTTTTACTGTCCTGTCCAAATATGACATCGAATTACATCTTATTTTTAATTCAAACACAATTGGCCATGTCCGACACTTAGCATTTTAAAACACAACTTCAGAAAAATAAGAGACTCTGAAAAAAATGCCAAAAAATAAAATCAAATTCAAATCAAACTCCCACAACCTCATCACATTCGGGTCACCTTGTCTTGGAAGGGACTAAAGGCTTTTCCAGATTGTCTGTTGTGAACAAGATGAGAAACCAGTTGAACCCAAGCTGAAAGGCCTTTGCACACACCCTGAGCATTACAGCCTGTTCTCAAAATTCTTGTCATCAAATGGGGAATGGGAGTGGAGCAGAGGAGGGAAACATCTGGAAAATACTAAATGGTAAAGCTCATTTGGATGGGAGAAGAGAAGGAAAAAGAAAAAAAAAGAAGAAGAAGAAATAGACATAGTAAAGCGATGATGTTTTGATTTTTTGATTCTTGGGGGAGAGGACATTAATGGATTGATATATGCTTGCTCAGACAGTTTCTAGTTGGGCCATTATGACTAGCCACGGAAAAAGGGTAAGAAAATTATGTACCTTCCCTTTTACACCATTTTGTACAAAGATTTGCTTGGAGTTAACTGTTCATTAGGTTTCTGGTTGAAAGTACTTAGGAGTCCCCTGGATACTAAACTGAAGATCACATAATGAGTAGTTGATTCAGGAGGAAAAAAGTTAATGAACAGTATTTAAAGGCTCTGAAACACTCATCAAAGCTCCGATTACTGAAACCCATTCCTCAAGAACAGGAACTATTCTTGTGCCTGGAACATAGTAACAAATATCTGGTTTGTCTGTGAGACTCTGTCTCCCAAGTTGGAATGCAGTGGCATCATCCTAGCTCACTGCAACCTCAAACTCCTGGGATGAAGGGATCCTCCTGCCTCAGCCTCCTGAGTAGCTGGGACTGCAGGCGTGTGCTACCATGCCTGGCTAATTTTTTCTCTATTTTTGTGGATACAGGGGTCTTGCTCTTGCTCAGGCTGGTCTCAAAGTCTTGGCCTCAAGCTTCCCAGAGTGCTAGGATTACAGGCATGAGCTACTGCACCCAGTCGTAACAAATATTTGTTAAATTGAGGAAAGTAATTAAGAAGAGCAAACTTTAAAGCTATTAAATATTGAATATGACTTAGCCTTATGATGAAAATATTTATTCTGGATCACTACATAGTCTCATTTATAATCTATGTCATTCAACAGAAGAATCTACTTTGATTAAAATAAAATCAGGTGATATCCTTCCCCCTCCCCGCAATAAACTGAAAACTAAGACCTCATAATGAGATGACGTTTGTATGCTTTATGCGATACCAAAGAAAAAATTTGTGTCAATTGTGTGACTGCTCCTTCTCGGAAGAATCCAGCATAATCCTCCATTTTTCTGAGTCTCTTTGTTCTTCTCCAGAAAGAAAAGATCAACGTCATCTTGTGGGTTACTACGAGAACTAAAGGAGATAATGTTTTGATAAACACTTATATAAACCAACTAGCATTTTTCCTTTTATTTTGTGTATTTAGGTTTTAAACAAGTACTTTTCACATGTCAATTTTATGAGAAAATTAACAGCATTCTTTGCTTATAACACATTGACAAATATTCAAGTTTGTAAGAGGATTCTCGTCTCTTTGGGTTATTTAATTCTAGAAGTTGGCAAAGAAGCTGGTCTTATTTCTAGATGGACTTAATGGCATATGTGGTTATTGTATTTGGTCGAAATAATAACTCTGAATTTTATTTTCACTTGATTGTTAAACAATTTTAAATGATAAGTACATATATATATATTCTTTTTTTTTTTTTTGTAGATGGGGTCTCACTCTTGCTCAGGCTTATCTTGAACTCCTGAGCTCAAGTAATCCTCCTGCCTGGGCCTCCCAAAGTGCTAGTATTATGGGTGAGAGTCACTGCGCCCCTCTGTCTTTTAATTTTTTATAGTAGCCATTCTAAGTGAAGTGGTGATAGTTCATTGAAGCTTTGATTTGTATTTCTTTGGTGATTAGTGATGGTGAGCATTTTTTTTTTTAATATATTGGTGGGCCATTTGTGTGTCTTCTTTTAAAAAATACCTATTCAAGTCTTTTGCCCATTTTAAAAATTGGATTTTTTTGTTGTTGTTGAGTCATTTGAGTTCCTTATATATTTTAGACATTAACCCCTTATCAAATGTATGCTCTCCCGTTCTGTATGTTATCTCTTTGCTCTGTTGATTGTTTAGGCTGTCCCTTTTCTTTCCCTGTAGCTAGAGAGCTGAACTTTAGTGGGGCTTTTTTGTCTGTACCTGTCAATATTTTCAGACTGCCTGCTTCTCCGGCACCCAGTCGGGGCTATATAAAGCAAGGAGAAAAGCCATGTTGCCATGTCATTCCTTTGGTCCTGAAATCCCTAGCCAAGCCCATCTTCTCTCCACCTTTTAGAAACTTCTTATACTTGTTGTATATACAATATCCAGGGCCGTTAGCCGTACTTAGTAGGACTAGAAAGATGTGTATCTACTCCATTTTTTCCTGGAACCGGAAACTCAATGTCAGATTTCTGTATCAAATTCTTACTCCCAGGGCCATGGCACTGTAAGTCAATGGTTCTAGGAGGGAACATGGACATGAAAGTGCATATGCTTTTTACTGCTAACATCTACTACCCGTAAGTTCCAGTTTATCTAGGAGAGTGTAAAGGGTTTTAGCTCTACACCCAACACAACACAGTTTTTCCTTTGCTGTATCAGTGCAACAGGTAGAAAATGAGGCAATTCTAGTGCCAAAAATATAAATTTCTGGTGTTGGTTGCTTGCCTCTGGCTTGGGAAGGGTGACCACCAGCTATGCCTCTTCAGGGAACAAACATACTTGCTATAAACGATCTCAATTCTCTATCATGAAGGTTCCATCTGCTTTCATGAAATTTTAGAGCTTAACTGACAATCTCTTGCAAATAAAGTCTGTGCTGGGCTGAGAGAAGGAGCCCATCAGTTTTACATATTTCCAAGGTATTCTCTAACACCCAACGCAAGCTCTTCAGACCTTTACATTTTTCTGCTGGCACACATTTCCAAAAGCAATCGGGGCTGCAACATAAGCAAGTGCAGTTTGTGCATTGCGCAAAGGCACCTAGCCAATGGGACAAAACAGAGCTAAGATCCAACCCAAGCTCTACTTGCCAAATCATGTACCCACAGGGCTGCATCACCCAGAGGGGGTGCCTTTTTCAAATTTACACAAAGGCTTCCTATAAGCAATCAGCTGGGCCCTGAACCTAACAATAGCAGTATTGCAACATCTCAAAAGAAACACTCTCTTGTATTCTATAAACTCATTATACTTGAATATTCAATTGATACTCATGCATAATTTATATCATCACTTCAAAATAATTTATTTTCAGATTTTCAGGCCTATTAAAATGAGCTGGAAATCATCCGAGGAAAGACAGACACTTTACAAATTTTGACCAGAATCAAATTGGCTTTTTGAAGGGATTTTCCATTGTCTCCCTAAGACACCACCAGCCTGTTGATGAATTGTTAATTATCAGGTGCTGGTAGGTAACATAGGCTTCCTGATACGCACAATTCTCTGCCCCTTACCTGTGAACGCACCCCTTTTTTATGTTACACCCAAGTATGTCCTTCCAAGGAAATTGAAAATCCCTGCTGTATAAGAGGGTCTGCATCACTGAATAAATGTGGATACTGAAGCTTCAAACGGATAATTAAATAGTTGTGAGAAGAGGTCTCTTCCTTGTCTACTTAGCCGGCTAGTAGACACTTAATCTATTCACTTAATGAATATATTTCTTCTCAGAATAAGAGCTTTAAGTTCCTCGGATCAAAGTAACTTTATAAAATGTGTCATTGGTCCTAGTCTTACTATAAACCAAACGTTGACTTAGGTGTGACAAAGACAGTCTCCTTTGACTAAAGTCAGTCTCCTCTGAGTTCTCTGCTAGACTAGGCCTAATCTTGGGCCTCCTGCTCTATTCTTGTAGAATCCAGTTTGAGCAAGAATTCTGCTAAATCAGCTTATTGAAACCCCCCACCCTTGGCGTCAGACCACCTTGATATCTTACTGTTCTGGCCTGCCTCCCGCAATAATCCTATCAAGTGAGTTTAGCCAGAAACTCCTTATACTTGATGTTCCCTCTTAGTAATTTTCTATCCACAACCAGCACTCTGCTCCTTGGTTATAAATCCGTGCTTGTCCTTGTTGGAGTTGGGTCCATTCTCTTCCCTGCCATAAGTCCCTGATATAGTGGTCCCTGCACCTCTCACCACAGTCCTTCTTGAATTTAGTCTGCCTTACCATCTTTAACAAGTATTTGGATAATTGTTTTTCTTTAACAGGTATAAAACAGTTGGCTCATATCAAGACAAATAACAAGAAAGCTTCAAAACATACCGTGGTCTCTGAAAATATAACACTGACCCTTGGTGGGCACAGTGGCTCATGACTGAGGCAGGAGGATATCTTGAGGCCAGAAGTTTGAGCCAGCCTGGGCAACATAGTGATGCCTCGAGTCTATACAAAAAAAAAAAAGTTAGCCAGACAGGTGGTGTGCACCTGTGGTCCCAGCTACTCAGGAGACTGAGGCAGGAGGATTGCTGGAGCCCGGGAATTCAAACCATGATCATGCCACTGCACTCCAGCCTGGGCAACGGAGTAAGACACTCTCACAAAACAAAACAAAACAGAACAGAACAAAACAAAACACCAGTGACCCTTTATTTCCTCACTTTGCCAAAATATTAAACTCAGAAACTAAAATGAGGAAGACGAGTTAGTCACAGAGCCAAAAGCACTGACCTGGAGTTGAGAAGTCCTGAGCTCCATCCCTCATCTGCGGTTCCCATTTGCTCAGGTCAGCAATCTCTCAACACCTCACCACCCCAGGGCCCATGTCTGCTAGATGGGGGCCTTTAGCTGGCTCTAAAACACTCTAATTTTTATATTTTTCAAACAAGTACAAGTACAGCTTCGGTGAATCCTTTGAGTTGTATTTTTCCTTTCAAACATTTACTTTCATTTTAGCAACACATTTAAAACTTTTTTCTCCTTCTTGTGGAAATTGATTTCCCATCTACTGATCTCTTCTTTCTCAAACGTAATCATTTGTAACAGCGTAGTCAAGAATTCTATAAACAGCCATACCCTTTTTACAAGATACCATTATGCCAAAAAGACTCTTTTTTGAAAATTTACCGTAAAGAAAAATAAAATCAATTTACTTCCTATAAGTTTTCTTTTATTAATTAGGGATGAGCAAAATAAATTTTTTTTTTTTTTGAGACAGAGTCTCACTCTTTTGCCTGGGCTAGAGTGAGTGCTGTGGCGTCAGCCTAGCTCACAGCAACCTCACACTCCTGGGCTCAAGCGATCCTACTGCCTCAGCATCCCGAGTAGCTGGGACTACAGACGTGCGCTACCATGCCCGGTTAATTTTTTATATATATTTTTAGTTGTCCGATTAATTTCTTTCTATTTTTAGTAGAGACGGGGTCTCGCTCTTGCTCAGGCTGGTTTCGAACTCCTGAGCTCAAACAATCCGCCCGCCTCAGCCTCCCAGAGAGCTAGGATTACAGGCGTGAGCCACCACGCCCGGCCCCTTTATTTTCTTTTCTTTTTCATGTCTAAGCCACTTAATTTTAAAATCTGAACCAGGGTATGTGCACTAGTTTAGTTTTTTCTCTTTCACTTATTTAGTTTTTAATTTGACAAGTAAAAATTATATATATTTATCACATACAACATGATGTTTTAAAATATATATATGTTGTGGAATGGCTAAATCAAACCAATTATCGTATGCATTACCTCACACAACTGTCATTTTTTTGTGGTAAGAACACTATTTTTTTTTTTTTTTCAGAGACAGGGTCTTACTCTTACCCACGCTGGAGCGCAGTGGCGCAATCATAGCTCACTGTAACCTAACTCCTGGGCTCAAGTGAGTCTCCCCTCTCAGCCTCTTGAGTAGCTGGGACTACAGGTGTATGCTACTATATCTGGCTAATGGAAATTTTCTTTTTTTTGTAAAGACAGGGTTCTTGTTATGTTGCCCAGGTTGGTCTTGAACTCCTGGCCTCAAGCAATCCTCCTGCCTCAGCCCCTCAAAGTGCTGGGATTACTGGCAGGAGCCATAATTCCTGGCCCTAAGAACACTTAAAATCTACTCTCTTAGCAATTTTTAAGAATACAATACATTGTTATTAACTGTAGTCACCATATTGTATAATTATCTCTTGAATTTATTCCTTTCAACTAAAATTTTGTATCTTTTGACCAATAGTTCTCCTCCTATCCTCCCTCTATCCTCTGATAACCACTATTTTTCTTTCTTCTTCTATGAGTTCAACTTTTTTAGAATCCACAAATAATTGAGATCATGTGGTATTTGTCTTTCTGTGCTTTCACTTAACATAGTATCTTTCAGGTTCATCCATGTTGTTCCAAATGGCAGGATTTCCTTCCTTTTTAAGGCTAAATAATATTATTATGTATATATACCACATTTTTTAAAATCTTCCGTTTGTTGATGATTACTTAGGTTGATTCCATATCTTGGCCATTGTGAATAATGCTGCAATGAATGTGGGAATATGTACATCAATTTGTATTAGAGGACTATTTATTGTATACTTTTAGGAAGTTACCTCACATGTAATCTTTTATTTATCACCTTGGTAAGAGTATTCAACATACACCACCAAAATATTAACTATGAGCAGTCTAGGTGGTTTATTTCAGTCAATTGAGTTCACTCTTTATCCATAAATAGCAAAGAGACATTTTTCCTCTTTTGAAACTTTACAATCTGAAATTTTAGTGCACATAAGTTCTGTAAATTTGGAAGGCAACTCGATATTAAATGTTTTCCATGAAATCTTGGCTTTGCAAGCATCTAATGCAGCATTTTCTGCTTTAATGGAATTGTTCTTTCTCTGCTTTATTTAATATGGTAACCACTGACTACATGTACTATTACTGAGCACTTGAAATATGGCTCGAGTGAATGAGCAGCTGACTCTAATTTTAATATGGCTCGTGGCTACCATATTGAATAGTATGTTAAGATGAAATGACCTCGTGCATCCACCTTATAGGCTGATTCCCCAGCTGTTAACTGAGGAGAACTCAGCCAGCACATGGAAAGTGAGCTAGTCTCTTTGAAAAACTAGTGAACTCTGTAACTGCACTCTTTCTTTCCCTGCTACCATAAAGATGGCACCATTACCATGTTTGCAAAAGTAACAACCAATTTTACTCATAGGAGATTAACCCCAGCCGTCCTCACTATTCTGTAACAGTAGTTTTCTACCTGAGAGTTGGAGAATTGCTCCCTTAAGGCACATCAGCTGCAAGGCATGAAACTTGCTGTGTGTTGTGGATCTGAAGATCTAGGTGGTAGGTGGATTTGATTTCCCTGGACCTGCCTGAGGCCAAAATTGTTTCTGCTTCATTATTCTGAGAAATGGAAACTTTCCATGAGACAGTCTAAAGTTGCAAAACATAAATGCTGGTAGATATAAAAAATTTTCAATGTTCTTATCTATTGAATTCTTTGTTTTGTACAGTAACTGTGTTCCCTTAAGCTTAAATCAGTTGACTATAAAGACATCACAAATCTAAGCATGATATTTTCTAATACTATGCATCCCTACTGGGATAAGCTTTTTGTACCAGGAAAGAGAAGTTCTGAATGCTGTAGTCGTAGGGTTTCACAGAGACAAAACTGTATAGGAAGCACATCCATCTTTGACACTCTAATTATCCCTTTCTTCATAGTCCCTATCCCTCACCACACTCTTACCTTTTATGATTTCTCTTTTTGTCCAGTGCTCTTAAATCAGATAATCTTTTCCCTGTCATAAATCATGGTCATTTCCTAGGAAAACGGCTGAAATTCCTGAGGTTGAGATGAGGGGTGATGTAAGACAATCTCCCCCTTTGAGTGCTCTTGAATTTTAAGCATATTGTTAATCTTTGTTTGATGAGTTAAGTGTTTTGTTTTATGCCAAATGTATTTTTTAAAACTTTATGAAATCAAAGATTATTTTCTCACTCCCGAAATATGTACCTATTGTTCTTATGTGTAAAGTTAATCCTTGATTTAGGGTCAGACTTATCTTTCTATATCAAGGAAGCATCTAAATCAAGAATGATCATATAGAGAAACTTATTTATCAATGAATATTGATGTTATGATGCCTTATGATATTAAATTAGAGGTGAGAGCATTCATATAGTACTGACCTTAAAGAAATGTTCAAGCAAATTGTTTTAAAAAAATTGTTTTCGAAAAATTTTTAAACTGTGTTCTCCTCTTTTAACCTGCCAATTTCTCAAAGGTAGTTCACTAACTTTTGTTTAGGGACGTAATTTAGAAAGAATATTCTTTGTATCATATCATCTTATGGATAAATGTTAATAGAAGTATATAAAACTATTTTTTTAATACTTCCACTCAATACAGAGGAACAAGTATCAGATTTATCCTCTTAATTGAAACAACCAAAATAAACAGACAAAATGTATGAAACAATGAGTTTTAAGATACTATTAATAGATATCAAGTGACAAAAGACAGTGATCCCTGAAAGATGAGAAACAATGTGATTACTATGATTGCCTTAGTTATTGCCTATAGAAAGTTTCCAGGCCATGGTGTAGGGAGTGGAAACCCGTACTGAGCCTGCTAGGTTCTCTGAGTTGAGGAGATGGGTCTGTGAGTTTGAGAAGATAAAGTCAGCTATAATTCACTGGAGAGACTATAAGAGAGAAGAAGAGAAAATTGCACAGAGAGAGTACTTTATACATCTGTGGAGGATTCCTCTTGAGTACTCAGTAGAATACTAATCAGCATATGTATCTGAAGAAACTATCTGATAGTTAACATTTAGCATTAAAAACTATTAGAGAGATGAGGTTTTGTTACTCTTACAGGGGTGAGAATAGTGTTTATTCCTATCAGCCAGACCAGAAAAAAAAAAAAAAACCAAAAACCTCATAATTCACAGGGCATTGGATAGAATACTCAGAAAAGTCTTGGCTCAGTAGTGGAGAATAATTAGCCCTAGGTTAAGGACTACTTCATACCCACCTAAAAATCATAAAAGCAAAATCTAAATGGATAAAATTATTTTAAAGTAACTTAACTGCAGCCCAGAGTAAATCTCAAGAAGATTTATAGGGATACAAAAGTGTAACAACCAACAATGTAAAATTCACACAGTGTTTGGCATCCAGTTATGTAGTACCAGGCATGCAAAGATGAAGGAAATACAACCCATAATGAAAAAATAATCAATAGTAGTCTAATTTTATTTTTACAATCTAACGCAGATGCTAGAATGAGCAGATAAGGACATTAAGACAGTATAATTATGTTCTATATGCTCAAAAGTTTAGTACCATGGAAGAAATAAAAAGGATATGAATTAAGGTTTTAAAGATGTGAGTTAGACTACCTGAGATGAAAAATACTCTGGATGTAACAGCATATTAAATATGGTAGACTGAGATATTAGTAAACATATATAATATATGTATACATATTTTATATATATATGCAAACATGCACATATGTACATATATATGTATGATTTATTTCATTAAGTATTACAAAGTTTCTTTAATAATATTAAGGAAAAAGAAAGTAAGTTTGCAATACAACATAAGAAACTGGATAACTTTCATTATTACTATATTTCTGAAGAGAATATCCAGTGTTGCCTATGATTTTTATCTTAATTTGCCAAGTAACTCTTTATTATGGAAGGGTTGTGTCAGGTGAGATGTTAATAGAAAAAATATACTGCTAGAGTTTTGGGTGTTTGCGAAGTTGCAAAGCTTGTTATATGTGTTATTATCAAAGTCATCACTTACGCTATCTGTAGCATACAGATTAAAAAAGAACACAAAACAGTAGCACTTACAGCAATATAAAAATTGCTAATGAAAACACACTTATGTTACAGAATGTCAAGTCCCTTAACTAAAAATGCAACAAAAAATGAAGTAAATAACATTCATAATATATTAACCCCATAAAGGTTCAAACCGAACAGTGACTATTTTTGTATGTTTACTGGCATAGCATAAAAAACATTGCATAAATTATTCAGAGGAAATATATTTGAGAGGGGTTTTGGCAAAAATTTTACTACTTCTGCTATATTTTAGTTTTAAGAAATATCAATTTTGAGGAGTGACATTGCCAAGGTGGTAGAATAGAAAAGCTCAGACCCTCCTGCTCCCGTGAAGACATCAACTTAACAACAACAATCCATGGCCAATTGCCTCTGTGAAAAACCTAAAAACCAGGTAAGAAGTTCCTATACCCTAGGCAAGCACAAGGCCAACTGTTTGGAAGCCTAGTAAGAAAATTCATGGCACTCATTCCCCAGCACCCTTCCCCTGGTATAGTGTGATCAGGAGAAAACTCCCAACTTCTCTCTGGTAAGATAAGTAGAAAAGTTAAATTCATGTTCAATATCCTGCCTTTTCATGGGGCTGCCTGAGGAACTTGTTTCTATCTTGCCTGAATCTAAGCAGTGACAGGAATAGGGAGCCTGGTTGGGGCTACTGAGAACCAAAGTGATCAACATGGCTTGGTCTGCTACCAAAGTCTGCAGTACCCCACAGAGACACTAGAGGGGCTCCTCAGTAGGAACTGGTAAACCTCTTTAATTAGATGACACACACAAGCCCAGAGAGGACACATCCTCAGAAAATGCTTGAAAGGGCCCCAGAATCTCTAGTCTGTGTGATTATTGAAAGTCTTCCCTGTACAAAACTTGATCTCAAAGACTGGAAGGGGCGGCTGATTTTCAAATGCCCAAATCTTAACAGAAGATAAGGAAGCATACAGAAAAGCAATGGAAACATGAACCGATCAAAGGAACATATTAATTCTCCAGAAATCAACCCTAAAGAAACAGAGATATATGAATTGTCAGCCAAAGAAATAAAAATAATCTTAATAAGGATGCTCAATGAATTAAAAGAGAATATAGACAATGAAATCAGGAAAACAATGCATGAACCAAATGAGAATATCAACAAAGAGAGAAACTATGAAGAAGAACTGAACAGAGACACTGGAGCTGAAGAATATAATTGAGTTGAAAAATCCACCATAGAGACTCAACAGCAGACTTGACCAGGTGGAAGAAACAATCAGTGAACTTGAAGACAGGGCATTCAAAATTGCTGAAGCAGAGGACCAAAAAGAAAAAAAAGAATGAAGAAAAGTTAAGACAGACTAAGGGATTTATGGGGCACCATCAAATGAAACGAGAAAGGCATTTGAAACCCAAGAAGGAGAAGAAAGAGAGACAAAAGCAGAGCATTTATTTGAAGAAATAATGGTCGAAAACTTCCCAAATCTAAAGTGAGAAATGAACACACAAATTCAGGAAACTTAAAGAACTCCAACTAAGATAACTCTAGAGAGGTATCACCAAAACACATCATAATCAAACTGTCGAATATCACAAAGAGAGAACCTTGAAAGAAGCAAGAGAAAAATGACCCATCACATAAAAGGGAGCTCCTGTTACATGATCAGCACATTTTCAGCAGAACTTGTAGGCCAGAAGGAAGTGGGATGATATATTCAAAGTGCTGGGAGAAAAAAATTACCGAGTAAGAATACTATACCCAGCAAAACTGTCCTTCAAAAAGGAAGAATAAATTAAACCTTTGTCAGAAAAACAACTGAGGGAATCATCACAACTGAGGGACCTACTCTACAAGAAATGCTGAAGGGAGTCCTTCAAGTTTGAAAGGATGATAAGTAGCAGTAGGAAACCATACAAAAATGTAAAACTCTATCCTAAGGGTAAATATATAGACAAACATATAATGCTATAGTATTGTAATATAGGTACACAAATATTTTTTCAATTTTAAAATTGTTTAATTTAAAATTTTTTAATTTTCAAAAGGACAAAATCACAATAAGTAATTCATAACTCACTGTTGATAGACATACAATATAAAAAATAATTTGTATCATCAATATAGTGGGGGATAGCAGAGATACAACAGAATGGTTTTTATATGTGATTGAAGGTAACTTGTATCAGTTTAAAATAGATTGTTATAAATTTAAGATGTTTTATGTTTTTCTAGTGATAAAACCACAAAGAATATATCTATAGAATGTACACAAGGCAAATGAGAACTGTATCAAAACATGTCACTACAGAAAAATCAATGAAACACAGAAGATAGGAGCAAGAGAAGAAAGGAGGGACAAAAAAGCTATACTATAATACATGCTAAAACAATTAACATGATGAAAATAGTCTTTCTCTTATAGAAATTACTTTAAATGTAAATGGATTAAGCACCCAAATGCAAAGACATAAATTGGCTGAATAGATAAAAAAGAAGATCGAACCAAATGCTGTCTACAAGAGAGTCACTTTAGATCTAAGGATGTACATAAGCTAAAAGAGAAAGGATAGAAGAAGATATTCCTTGCATGGAAACTTAAAGAGATCAGGAGTGGCCATGGTTATATCCGACAAAATAAACTGTAAGACAAAAACTGTTATTAGGGACAAAATGGTACATAACTGAAAATAGAGTGTTGAAGTCTCCTACTATTATTGTGTTGCTGACTGTTTCCCCCTTTATTTCTATTAATATTTGCTTGATATATTTGGGACCTCTAATGTTAATTTCATATATTAAATATATTTATAAGTGAAACTAAAAATCAATAGTAGAAAGAAAACAGGAAAATCCACAAATAATGTGGAAATTAAACAACTCACATTTAAATAACCAATGGGTTAAAGAGGAAATGACAAGAGAATTTAGAAAATGTCTAGAGACAAATGAAAATGAAAACACAACATACCCATACTTGTGGGATACAGTAAAAGCAGTACTAAGAAAATTTATAGTGGCAAACACATTAAAAAACAAGAAAAATCTCAAGTCAACAACTTTACACCTCAAGGAACTAGGAAAAGAAGAACAAACTAAACTACAATTTAGCAGAGGGAAGGAAATAATAAAAATTAAAGCAGAGATAAATGAAATAGAGAATAAAAATAGAAAAATCATTAAAACCAAGAATTGGTTTTTTGAGAAAATCAACAAAATTGGCAAGCCTTACCTAGATTAAAAAATAAAAAAGAGAGAAGACTCAAATAACTAAAATTACAAATGAAAGAAGAGACATTACAATTGTCACAGAATTAAAAGAATTATAGGAAACTATTGTGAACAATTATATGCAAACAAATTGGATAACCTAGAAGAAATAGATACGTATCTGGAAACATACAACCTATTAAGACTAAAGCATGAAGAAATAAAGAATCTGAACAGACCTATACCTAGTAAGGAAATTGAAGCAGTAATCCAAAACTTCCCAACCATGGATGATGTTTTGTATCATCTGTGACTCCTATGAAAACCCCTATACTTACAAACTAGAAAACCTAGGGGAAATGGATAAATTCTTGGAAACACATAACCTCCCAAGCCTGAATCAGGAAGAAATATAAATCCTGAACAGATCAATAATGAGTAGTGGGACAGAAAAAGTAATAAAAAATCTCCCAACAACAAAAAAAGCCCTGATCCAGACAGATGCATAGTTGAATTCTACTAGACCTACAAAGAATTGGTACCTGTTCTACTGAAACTGTTCCATGACATCGAGAATGAGGGAACTCTCCCTAACTCATTTTACAAAGCCAGTATCATCCCTTGATACCAACGCCAGAAAAGAACACAATAAAAAAAGAAAACTACAGACCAATATCTCTTATGAACATGGAAGCAAAAATCCTCGACAAAATATTAATACTAGCAAACCGAATTCAACAGCACATCAAAAAGGCAATCCACCATGATAAAGTGGGATTCATCCCAGGAATGCAAGGATGGTTTACTATACACAAATCAATAAATGTGATTCACCACATAAACAGAACTAAAAACAAAGACCATATGATCATCTCTAGATACATAAAAAGCATTTGATAAAGTTCAGCATGCTTTCATGATAAAAAACCTTCAAGAAAAATTGGCATAGAAGAAAGACATCTCAAAATAATAAAATCTATATATGACAAACTCATGGCCAACATCATACTGAATGGGGAAAAGCTGAAAGCATTCTCTCTAAGAACTGGAACGAGATGAGGATGTCCAGTGTCACCACTTCTATTCTATATATTCTATAGTAGTTCTATAGTGCTGAAAGTCCTGCCAAGATCAATCAGACAAAAGAAAGAAATAAAGGACATCCAAATTGGGAAAAAGGAGGTCAAACAATTCCCGTTTGCTGATGATATGATCTTATACCTAGAAAACTCTAAAAACTCCACCAGAAGACTCCTAGAATTGATAAATAAACTCAATGAAGTCCCAGGTTACAAAATTAATGTACACAAATCAATAGCATTTTTATATACTAATATCAGTCAAGCTGAGAGTCAAATAAAGAACTCAATACCATTTATAATAGCTACAAAAAAAAAATGCCTAGGAATATCCTTAACCAAGGAGATGAAAGATCTCTGTAGACAAAGAAAACTACAAAACACTGATGAAAGAAATCAGAGATGACACAAGCAATTGGAAAACATCACGCTCATGGACTGGTAGAATCAACATTGTTAAAATGTCCATACTTCCTAAATTGATTTACAGATTCAATACAGTTCCCATCAAAATTCTAATATCATGTCTCATGGATCTAAGAAAAATAATCCTAAACTTCATATGAAAACAAAAAAAGAACCTGAATAGCCAAAGCAATCCTAAGCAAAAAGAACAAATCAGAAAGCATCATATTACCTGACTTCATATTATACTATTAGGGTATAGTAACCAAAACAGCATGGCACTGATATAAAAGTAGAGACATAGATCAATGGAACAGAATAGATAACAACCCAGAAATAAAACTGTATAACTATGCCCAACTGATTTTCGAGAAAGCAGACAAAAACATATACTGAGAAAAGGATACTCTATTCAATAAATGATGCTGGGAAAATTGGATAGCCACATGCAGAAGAAACAGGATTCTTATCTCTTAATGTGTACAAAAATTAACCCAAGATGGATTAAAGTCCTAAATATAAAACCTGAAACCATAGAAATTCTGGAAGAAACTGTAGGAAAAACTCCTCTATACATTAGCCTTGGCAAAGAATTTATAACTAAGATCCCAAAGGGAAATACAGCAACAACAAATATAAATAAATGGGACTTAATTAAACTAAAAAGTTTTGCACAGCAAAGGAAATAATCAACAGAGTGAATAGAAAACCTACAGAATAGGAGAAAATATTTGTAAGTTAAACATCTGACAAGGAACTAATATCCAAAATCTACAAAGAACTCAAACAGATCAACAAGAGAAAAACAAATAACTAATTAAAAAGTGGGTAAAAGACATGAATAGAGTTTTTTCAAAAGAAAATATATTATACAAATAGCCAATAGACTTATGAAAAAATGTTCAACATCCTCAGGAAAATGCAAATTAAAACCATGATAAGATACCACTTTATCACTATCAGAATGGCCATCATTAATAAATCAAAAAACAATAGAAGTTGGTGTGGATGTAGTAGAAAAGGAACATTTATACACTGTTGGTGGGACTGTGAATTAGTACAAGCTCTATGGAAAACAGTATGGAGATTCCTCAAAGAACTAAAAGTAAACTTACCATTCAATCCAGCAATCCATTACTAGTCGTCTACCAAAAGAAAAAGAAGTCATATTAAAAAGATACTTGTACTCAAATGCTTATCGCAGTACAATTTGTAATTGCAATGATATAGAATCAACCTAAGTGCCCATGAATTGATGAGTGGATAAAGAAAATGTGGTGTATCTATACCATGGAGTACTACTCAGCCATAAAAAGGAATTAAATAATGTCATTTGCAGCAGCTTAGATGGAACACTATCCTAAGTAAAATATCTCAGGAATCGAAAAACAAACACCACATGCTCTCACCAATAAGTGGAAACTAAATCATGGATACACATGATCATAAAGTGATGTAAAGGGCATTGGAAACTAAGAAGGAGAAAGGTTGGGAGGGTGGTGAGGGATAAAACCTTACCTATCAGGTACAATGTACACTATTCTGGTGACAGGTACACTAAAAGCCCTGACTTCAGCATTATACAATTCATTCATGTGACAAGAACATTGTACCCCCTAATAAAACAAAACAAAACAAAAAACCCTCCCAACCAAGAAAGTCAAGGACCAGATGGCTTCACTTGAGAACACTGCCAAATATTTAAAAAAGAATTAGCAACAATACTCCTCAAACTCTTCTAAAGATTCGAAGAGCAAAGAGCACTTCTAAACATTCTATGAGGCTAACATTATCCTGATACCCAAACCAGAAAAGGCACAAGACAAGAAAATTACAAACTAATATCTCTGATGAATATTGATGCAAAAATGCTTAACAAAACTACCAACAACTGAATTAAACTGCATATTAGAAGAATTATACATCATGCCCTAGTGGGATTTATACCTGAAATGCAAAGATGTTTCAAAATAAGAAAATCAGTTAATATAGTACACCTATGAACAGATGAAGGACCACATGATAATCTCAACTGGTGTAGAAAAACCATGTGACAAAATTCAACACAGTTTCATGATAAATATACTCAACAAACTAGAAATATAAGGAAGCTACCTCAACACAATAAAATCCATATATAAAAAGCCCACAGCTAACATCTCAGTCAATAGGGAGAGACTGAAAGTTTTTCCTCTAAGTTCACAAGAATGCCCTCTCTTACTGCCACTATTCAGCGTAGTACTAGAAGTCCTAGTCAGAGCAATTGGATAAGAAACAGAGATAAGAGGCATTTAAAACAAATGATTTTTAGCAATTTTGTAGAATATAATATCAACACACAAAATAAGTTGCATTTCTGTATACTAACAATGACCCATTTGAAAAAGAAATTAAGAAAAATATTCCATTAACTATATATTTTTTCTATTTATTTATTTTTTTGAGACAGAGTGTCACTCTGTTGCCCGGGCTAGAGTGCCATAGTATCAGCCTAGCCACAGCAACCTCACACTCCTGAGCTGAAGCAATCCTCCTGCCTCAGCCTCCCAAATAGCTGGGACTACAGCCATGCACCACCACGCCTAGCTAATTTTTACTATTTTTAGTAGAGACCAGGTCTCGCTCTTGCTGAGGCTGGTCTTGAACTCCTGACTT
Organism: Avahi laniger; assembly: GCA_963575035.1. Lineage (NCBI taxonomy): Eukaryota > Metazoa > Chordata > Mammalia > Primates > Indriidae > Avahi > Avahi laniger. Next base: position 24,103 of record CAUYSK010002091.1, read on the forward strand.
CAAGCAATTCTCCTGCCTTGGCCTCCCTGAATGCTAGGATTACAGGTGTGAGCCACCGCACCTGGCCACAATTCCATTTACTATAACATTAAGAAGGATAAAACACTTAGGAATAAACTTAACCAAAGAGGTGAAAGGGTTTTACACTGAAGACCATAAAACATTGCTGAAAGATATCAAAGAATACACAAATAAAGAGAAAGACATCTTGTGTTCGGGGATTGGAAGACTTAATGTTAGAAAATGCATACTACTCAAGTGATCTACAGATTAAATGCAAGCCTTATCAAAATCCTAATGACATTTTTCTCTTGCAGAAATAAAAAAAAACATACAATTAATAGGGAATATCAAGACACTCTGCATAGCCAAAACAATCTTGAAAAAAAAGAACAAAATTGGAGGCCTCACACCTCCTGATTTCAAAACATACTACAAAGTAACAGTAGTCAAGACAGTGTGGTACGGGCATGAAGACAGATATGTAGACCAATGGAACAGAATGGAGAGCCCAGAAATAAACCCTGATGTATACGGCCAAATGATCTTCAATAAGGGTGCCAGACCACAGAATGGGAAAAAGGATAATCTCTTCAATAAATGGTGTTGGAGAGTGAATAGTCACATGCAGAAGAATAGAGCTTGACCTTTACCTTATGTTAAATACAAAATTAAGTCAAAATGGATTAAAGACCTAAACATAAGACCTAAAACTATAAAACTCCTAGAAAAAAACATAGAGGACATGTGGTGCTTATTTTTCCATTCTTGGGATACCTCACTTAGTAGAATGCGTTCCAGCTCTATCCAGGAAGCACCACATGTACTCACCGTCAAATTGGTATTAACTGATCAACACATAAGTGCACATATAAGAATCACATCTATTGGATGTTGGGCAGGGGGGAGTGGGGAGGGGGGAGGAGGGAGAGGGGACGGGTGTATACATACACAAAGAGTGCAATGCGCACCACCCGAAAGATGGACATATTTGAAACTTGGACTTGAGGGGGGGCAAGGGCAACATACGTAACCTAAATATCTGTACCCCCATAATATGCTGAAATAAAAAAAAAACAGTATGGAGGTTCCTCAAAGAATTAAAAATAAAATTATTATGTGATCCAGCAGTTCTACTTCTCAGTATATATCCAAAAGAATTCAAAGCACTATCTCATAGGGATATCTGCACATTCATGTTCACTGAAGCATCACTCACTATAGCCAAGAGGTGGAAGCACCCCAAATGTCCATCGAAAGATGAATGAGTAGAGAAAATATGCTATATACATAATATGGAATATTATATGGCCTTAATCAGAGAGAAATTCTGTTACATGGAACAAGATGGATGAAACTTGAGGACATTATTCTAAGTGAAATAAACCAGTCACTAAAAGATAAATACTACATGATTCCACTCATATGAAGTATCTAAAGTAGTCAAAATCATAGAAACATAAAGCAGAAATGTAGTTGCCAAGAGCTATGGGAAGGGAGAAAAGGGGGAATTATTGTTTAATGGGAATAGAGTTTCAGTTTTGCAAGATGAAAAAGTTCTAGAGATCCATTGCACAACAATGTGAATACATTTAACAATACTGAATTGTACATTTAAAAATGATTATGATGATAAATTTAATGTTATTTTTTTACCACAGTAATAATGTAAGGTAAAAGCATAATATCTAAAATAATCAATTTCATTTTGAGGATATAAAGACAAATCAAACTTTAGTGTAAAAATAATAAAATGATCACTCAGATTTGAAACAAAAAGATGCTATGATAGGACTGTAGATAAACAACTGTTAGATAAATAAAGGAAACAAAGAAGTTATATGTAAATCTATTTCTAGTCTTTTGATGCGACTTTGTTCCACTATGGCCTGGTGATTCTTTTCTAGTCTTAAGCTACAGTTCAGGATCCTCCAGGTACCATGGAGGATGGAACTTATAGCTCTCTGGCAAGTTGTACCAAGAGGAAATTGAAAGCCTGATTTTATAAGTTCCAACATTGTGATCTGATTTATAATACTTTCTCAGTCTGACCCATAGTATGTATATGCCAACCCCTAAGCACCAGCGGTTGTTTATTTCAGTTGGTGGAAAATATAACCACAAATGCACACACAGAAGTGATTTAAGGAGTCTGAATCAGCAGTACAGAAATGTGCAAAATTAAGTCTCTATACTTTTCTGATTTCCCCCCTTATTTTTTCTGATGTTAAGCACCACCCTGGTGGGGATGGAGAAATGAAGCTTAAGTCTAGTCTTAGAGACCAACTCTTTTCTGCCACCAATGTGTTATGTCCACTGGCAAATTGTAATTCCTCTGCTCATTAGATTTCTCATGTGTGTGGAGTGAGCTGTAGCAATAGAATGATTACAATAGCAACATTGATTGTGTGCCTCCTAGGGATGTGCATCTTGCAGGTCATCGTCCCAGCTGCGAGGTTGATACTGTACTTATCCTTGGTGTGCAGATGAGGAAACTAAGGATCAGGGATGCTTATCCTAGTGCAGCTTGCCCAAGAGCATGCTGCTGGTGGGCAGTGGAGCAGGGGCAGACACTGAACCTGGGCTGCCAGGTTCTAAAGACTGAAACAGGATCTGCACTTTTCACCTCTCACGAAAATGCGCACCTCTCCTCTCTCAGGGTCATCAACTCAAACAAAGGACTGACAAAGGACCTGCAGTCTCAGCATCTAACGAAAACTGGATCCCCCCGCCCACTCCCTGCCACCTTCATTCATTCCATAGCAAGGTTGCTGGTGCTAAAGGCTTATGTTTCTTCCAGTTTTTAAGTCACCAAGAAAGAGGTGCTTGAGAACTCCAACATTTCCATTTTTATAAAATCTAGCACATTATCAGTAAAAAATACTGCATTTATTTTAAATAGATTATTTATCCTCTGTGACACTATGTGATATACTTCTCATTATGTGATATTAACTCTATTATTGAAATATTTTAATAGTCAATTCAAGAAATATTAATATCCATGCATGGATCAGCCATTAGAAGAGTAATTTTTCTGTAGTCGTTGATCTTCTGAGTTCAACTTTACTCCTCTCTCCTTTAAACCATTTAAATTACATTTTAACATTGTTTGGTGTTGATGTGAACATGTTGGGGGGGTAGTTCCCTTTCTTCAGTATTCCATCATTTTCCATTTTGGGCCTTTGGGGAATTGTTATTAAAGAATTTGATTGTAGAATGTTACTGCATATTCACAGCGTAATGCATTCATCAAAATGAATCTATCCAAAGCATTTCATTTGTGAATTTGTACTCCTGAACCACTAAAATAAGAAATGTTAATTTCTTATAGACTATTACCAGATGATTTTAAATATCTGCCAAGCAGGAATGCCTGTTCCCATGTGAAGAATTTCCATAATTAAATCCTAGCACCTTAGCTGAAGAGGATAGTTTTATAGAAACAGACAAAAACAACAGCAAGTATTTTCCCTGAGGACTGTTTTAGCTACAATTTACCAATGCAGCTTAGTTATTTCTGTCTTATTTTGTGCTTTTTGTTTTGAAACATAATGCAGTTTTACCTGGACGCACTCTGGGATAATCAGGAATAGCTCAGTAGGTTGGCTGGCTCTGCCAAATGCAAGACCTCCAGAAAATCAGGAGGCTCCACCGCCACGGCCCTCCCCGCACCCACACCTTTAGCAGGGAGAAAAGGGTTAAGGATTATTGGGAAATAGAGGAGAGGGGAGGGAGCCCCAAGGAAACCCATGATCAGGAGGCCGCGCCTCTGGGTACGGCTTTCATCACCGGCGCGGCGGGCGCGTGGTGCAGCTCTGAGCGCTGCTGTGTTTGGAAGGAGGGATGCTGCTGTCAATTTCTGGGACCGCTGCTGCGAGGAGTGGGCGTGGCTTCGGCAGTGTGGATGCTTGTTAGAAAAGATGCTGAGTGCTTTTCAGTGAGGAGTCAGGGCTGTGTGTGTGTGTGTGTGTGTGTGTGAGAGAGAGAGAGAGAGAGAGAGAGAGAGAGAGAGGAGGGAAGGAGAAAAGACGGAGGGAAGGAAGGAGGGCGGGAGAGAGAGAGAGACCTAGAGGTGCTGAAGACCCAGGCAGAGCTGGGAGAGGGACAGAGGACAGAACTGGAGCGCTCAGAGAGCCTCTCAAGATCTTTTGGGGGAGCCCAATAAATGTCAACATGAGGTCTGTCACCGGAGCTGTCCTCAAGACGCTACTTCTGTTATCTACTCAAAATTGGAAGAGAGTCGAAGCTGGGAATTCCTGTAAGTATACAGCAAATGATTTAAAACTTGCAAGGGGGCTGTCTGCAAAACTTTGATTCTGTTATTTTTATGATTATTATTTGCAATTGGAATTGCTGCAAAGCATATTGCTATTAAATGAAGCATCACTCAAAAATCCGACAAATATGACTGGCTTACACTTGTCTTTCCTCTAGGTCTGGTAGAAATAGGCAAAGTGTCATTTCTCTTTTTGTCTAGTAACAGAATCTTACCCGCTTGTCTTTGAATATTCATTGAGAAGGCTTAAGTTCTGGTAAAACATTAGATTAGCATTTAAACCAGGGAATAGCCTGCAAATGTCTTCTTTTTTTTTTCCTTTTTGTAGGATTATTGAATTTTATTGGAATTATGTCTAACAGAAAAATAACAGGCAGACTTTACGTTATGCTGCATAAGCTTAGATTTCTGAAGTTTGCAATTTGGCAGACCCGTAGCTGGCTACAGCTTTAGAACGATGCAGGCTAATAACTGGAATGTACTGCAGACTTCAGAAGCAGCAGAACTGATGGAGGCAAACCTTGGTATTAAGAGCTGTGTTCTCAGTGCTGAGAAAATGAGTCCCAGAGCACTCCTGAAAGAGGGGCCGATTTCTACATTTTGCTTAAGGGAAAAACCATTCAGATGATCTTTCAAAAGTAGCATTTTGTTGTGGTTGAATGTTTAACTTCATAAATTTGTGATTGGATATAATCAATTCAGGGAAGATTTATTACAACCTTATTTCTAATTTAAATATCTGAAATAATTTGGCGGACTCCCTTCATCCACTTTTTATTAGAGATAGAAAAAGTTTTAAAAGTTATATTTGGCTTAAATTCTCTAAATGAAAGAATTTTCCCCTCCTGATGAATAATAAACAAGCTAGGCAAATACAACTTTTCATCTGTTTCTTGGATTTTAAAGGAAAAGCTCATTTGCTTTTTAAGACCAGAGCTGTGAGGCCTGTCCAGACATTTATATTGCTGCTGTATCACCAGGTTTAGGTTTGGGGGACACAAATCAGTAATCAGACTTTCGTTATAGCACATCACTTCACTACGCTAAGGGGTTCTGATGTGGGGAAAATGTTATGAACTTACTGGCACAGCCATCACTGCATGGCTGATGTGATTCTGGCTTTCTATTTAGTATTGAGCTCCTTTAATGTCGTGGTGTATCTGTCACTCTGAAAGAGGAGAACTTCACTCCAGGTGCTGCACTGTATTTCAGACAGTTTTAACGTAGGTTTATGAAAATCCCTAAGTCAATAAAATCTGCGTAATTTCACCTAGTCAACATCTTGGAATCTTGCAATGGTAGCATTTCACAAACATTGCAACGAACAAACAAACAACAACAATGCAGACACCTACATCCAAACAGAAGTTTTGTAGAAAAGGCATAAGTAATTCATCTTCCAACTACTAAAGTTCAACCAAAAAGAAAAACACTAGAGGTCACTCTTACAATGTAAAGCACATCACCCAGAGCATCCTTCCTTAAGAAAAGCAGAGCTTAAATCTGGCCTAGACTTGGTCTGGTTTTTCCAGTATACCACCTCTAGGTGGATTTGCAATATATTGGTATACTTAATTGGGCTACTAGTTGTTCATGTTTGTTTGTTTTCTTGAAGCCCAATAAAAAGCATAAGATGCAGACCAACATCAAATAGCTTTCTTTTGTAATGCATCTTCTCAAGAAAGGGAAGATGACCTGCTGAGAAGATGTGAGGAAAGTACAACATTCACCTTCTGTCCTGACTGGGCCTCTCTCCCACACTTAAAATTTCAGGAAGTAGTTTAATGCCCCAAACATTTGATGAACTTACAGAACCTATAAAAATTTGAATTATAAGGAACATTTCAATATTAAAGTTGGAGTTCTTACCATACACGTTAAGAATTGACTGTTCTTCAGGTGTCAAAAATGTAATTAAATGACTTCATATGATTAAAGTTGAGTTTAGTAATTCCTTGTTAATATTTTGACAGTATGACTTGTAGCAGTATATATAAAAGAAAATATTTCATTTCCTAATTTTTATTTTATTTCTCAATATTTAGAAAATATTTTCTTCTTGGAAAAAGCAAGATCTGCTAGTTACCAAGTCATGGTAGAGAGTATTTCATATGTTTTATCCTTTTTGGAAGACCAAGTATGTATGTTTCCCAGCAAGGTTGGAATTTAGTGCATGGACAAGCAACCATCAACCAACATAAACATTTTTAAGGTATTATAATAAGTCCAATCATTCTTCTGGACAAGATTTTATATTCACACAAAGTGAATCAATTTTGAATACCAATATTAAAGTCAAGGAGAACTGAATATAAATAAAGAAAATTAAAGGTCTGTCTCTCAGGTAAATACAAAGTCCTTTTCCCTTTATTTACAGCTGATGCACCAGGAGCAAATCTGTCATCCACTGAGTCAGCCCAAAGCTGCCAGTATGAAAACTGTCATGGGACAGAACTCTGTAAACCCAGGACAGCTCAGGGATTAGGCACACTGTAATTTGAATATTAATTGATCTGATTAATCAGCTGAGAAACTTTACATTAAAAGGATTCTGTGCAAATACATACATATGCACATATATGTTCATATGTATGTATATGTTCCTGTGTGTATATATGTATATGTGTATATAAATATGTATAAACTACTAAACCCATGTGCTTGCATGTTTTTGGTGGCCCTGTTAAGTATTCTTATGTCTAGAGATGAAATATGCTGAATGGACCACATTCTTTGCCTACTGGTGCCCTATCTGACATTTCAAAGGCAGTGAACCAATGCTAATTCATTTCTCTCTGTTCTGGTCAAGATAAATTGTTATTATATTGAGGTGTCCTTTTCATGAAACTTTAGAGACAGGTCTTTGTAGAAGAGCTTGCTCTTTGAGAGCTGCACTGGCTGTTGTTGGTTCCTTTACTTGCTACTAAGAGACATCCACTAAGAAGGGAGACATTTCTCTATTTTATAATTGCTCTTACGAATCCACAGACTGTGAACATTAAGACATTCTTGAGGGAAGGATCAACTCACCACAAAAGAAGGAACAGGTGTAAATAGTAAGGCTGGTAAGAGTTTTACCTTTACTTTTACTCTGCAGATCAGGTGATGGAGGCTCTCTAGCCTCAGGTATACTGAGCCTTACTCAGAATAATTAATACTCACCAAGTGGCTTACCAATGACTTAATTAGAAATTAACTTCTCACTGTGTTCTTTCTTTTCTTTAATTGAAACAAAGGATATGTCTTATATCTACTCTGAGAGAAGCACTAAAGAATAGATGAAGACAATTTCCTGAGTAGATGATCACTCTTGTGGGCTCTGGGATTCAACTGGACTTAAAACTCAACCTTGTAATTCTTTCTAGAAGTTTCTTTTTTTCTCCCCCTCCTTAAAATTTATTTTTATAGCAAAAAATAGCTAGAGTGCAACAGTCAAGTGCTGATAAAATATAATTTTATGATACTATGGATAAATGGCTGACGCTCGGTTATAAAGATCAGTGTGTACTTTGACTCATGTTTCTAATAACAATGGTCATTTATTTTCATCCATTTGGTTCATTCTTCCCATTTCTTATTGCTTGTACTCCAAATAATCTCTGTTAAGGGCACCCTCTACCTCTGGTGATATCATAGGTCATAGACTAACATGGGATCAAACATGACTTTCATATGATACTTAGTGCTAACTCGAAGCAATAAATATAATTATTGTCTTCTGCAATTAATTTCAGAATTTATATCATATATAAACAATGTCAGTAATGGAGCTAATCTGTATATCAAGATTAAATTGACTTACTTCTTTAATGAAAATGGATTAATAGAATTATGTAGCATCAATTGTAAGACAATGTAATATTTAACTCAGAGATTGGCAAACTACTGACCATGGCCATATCTGGCCTGCTGCCTGTTTTTCTATAACCCATGAACTAAGAATAGTTTTTCCATTTTTAGCGAGAAAAAATTAAAAGAAGAATTATTCTTTGTGAAAAATAATTATATAAAACTCAAATTTTAGTCATCCATTTTTATTAGTAGATCTGAATGATAAAACTTTGTAATCAATTATTAATATTATATTTCAAATTTTATCAATGAAATTTTGTTAAAATAGTGTTCTTTCTTGTTATATAACTATCTGTGTAATATTCTTTACCATCTGGCCCTTGACAGAAGTTAGTTGACCCCTGACTTGAATAATATGCATTATAATATGATGACAAGACACAGATAGTGTACAAATTATACTTCTATCATAACATTTAGTCTTAATTATTTAGCACGCAGATATGTAACTGTAGAGTTATGGTACTGAGAGCAATGTTATTATTGCCAGGAACTATTAATATAACAGAGGAGATCTTCAAGTTAATATTTTTCTCATATGTTTCTTTTTAAAGACTTTATATTCACAAATTTTGGCATTTCAGTGGGTATGAATTATTTGTAACTATTCATAAAGTTTCCACAGTTGCAGTTGCTAAGAGGGCACGTTTAATCTCAAGTAATCCTATTAGTATAAGATGTTCAATAAAGTATATAAAGAATTACATCTTAGATATTTTGAATAAAAATTCTGCTGATATTTTACGTTTTCATGAGTGTAAAATATTCTACTCTATACCAGTCAGAAACGTACATTTGGAATCACCGATTACATGAGGGAAATGTCCTTCACAGAAGAGTGTTATTGCCCCTCTAACTTTTTTTAAAGCAGCAGCTTCCTGAAAACTCTGAAATTGGCAAACTTTCTGGAATAAATTGGAAAGCTGATTTTCATTTAAGCACTGCCCTTTGAGAATTCACGATAAGTAAGCAAGTGTTTTCCACCTACCCATACCAGTACAATTAATTTTATGTAAATGCCTGTCCATTTGGAATTGTATTTACTTTTGATTTCCAGATATTGATCTTTGGTCTCATTTTATTTACATTGTACTGTTTACTGCAGTTTTTAAAATTAAGTTAAAAATATGATTGGGTATAATATTTAAAAAACCATTTTCTTTGAAATTCCACTGTAGCATTTTTTTCAAAATAAATGACCATTTATTAAAATAGTTTATTTTTCATAACACTGTTTTTAATGGTTCAGCTCTAAATAAAGATTTCTAAATCTCATCAAAGACTTTCAAATCAAAGAAAACCTAGGACAGTGTCAGAACTTAACTGAAATGTGACTTACTCTGGATGTTAACAAGAATTGTTACAAGATTCATGACCATCTGCTATAAGTAGACGATTAGGAATGGTGATGTTGGCATTACATGGCTTTGATCTTTTTTTAAACAGTAAAATATCAGTCTTGCTTTACAAATACTCATTTTTCTCAATTTGATATTATGCTTAGAATTCAAACTCTTTTTCCTCAGATTGATCAATATTGGAGCCTTAATACTGTCAAATAATGACCTTTAGGTTGCCAATTAGACTTAGGTTGCCTAAGAAGTCCTTCACTATCCTTTTTAAAATCTTTTACTTTCCTCCTTGGTAATTAAAAGTTTATAGAATGATCTTGCCCCTGAAAACAGTAGGAAGAGTAAGAAAAAATGTATCCAACATTGTTACATAAATCTTAGATATGCATATCCAGATTGGTATTTAATAGTTGGATATTTCTGGTGAAATATTGAATAATAAAGACTTTGCTGTGATTTGTCTCAATGGCCTAGTATTTCAGTTATTGCTTATAGCTTATTTTTTTCATTTTTATTGATGCATAAATTTTGGCCTCAATTTCTTTAGAATTCATCTAGAATCATTGCTGTTTTTCAAGTTATATAGTATGATAAGGAAGGATCCCCATCACAGAATATGTGCTTATGATAGAAGATGTTTCATGAATTAACCACATCTGGAGATGAAAGGAGCTGTGTTATTGTTGGTGCTGTGGTAGGGTAAATTCTTACAGAATATGTGCATGACTGTTTAGTGGGTATTTTAGTTAGACATGTTTAGGAATACTCTTTAACAAACATCTTCAAGAACAGGTCTTGAATTTTAGCATGAAATGCTAAGATCAGTTTGATTTCGATCACTTTAAAAAGAAATATCTCAGAAAGAGAAATAAATGCTTCAAACTACATGCAAAGATTATGAAGCTTTTGGAGACCCTGTGGTTGTCACTGAAAATCCGTCTTAAAGAAAGAATAAACTCATAGAAAACCCCAATCAACTGAAAAGACTGTAATGAAACAATTTACCCTTAATATTGACATTGTAATTTGAAGGCTTTGAGGTTTAAGAAAAAGTTTAAAATTTTTTTTGAGAAATAATAATTTACCCATAATTCTAAGTTACAATAAATTGTATTTCTAAATAACAAAAATGTCACTGACCATTCGAATGGTCTTCTTAATTACTTTTTTGGGAAAACTTTGATGTCTGAGATTTCAACATTTAATTTCTTCAGTGAGTTCTGAGGCTATAGTTGTCTGTGTGCTTCAACTAGGTATGCATGCATACATGTATGTATGTATATACATGTATTTATTTGACTTCTGGAACTAGTCTTCCTTGTTTTTAATCTATCATTTTAGACTCTCTAACATGCTGACCACTTCAGGGGCCTAGTGGCTCTGTGTTGGTAAAGACCAAATCTAATATATTTCTGTACAAGTAAAGATACTTTTGTTTCCCAATTGACATTTGGAGGATAAAGTTTTTGTCAAAATGTCTTTTGCTAAGATCTTCACATACATGGTACCTGAAACTACAGAATTATGTAATGATAAAGAATGTACGCGCAAAATCCATTATAAATTACCATTATTACTTCAGTTTGCCAGCAGAACATTGGTATTTGGGAGAGGAAGAGTATGTGCTTGAGTTTTTTTTTTTTTTTCCCTTCCAATGACTTTTCATCATGGTTCACGGAAAAGTGGTACTCTGGTAATAAAATTGGGGAAATAGCATAACAGGAGGTAAAAAAGAGCCTGTTTATGTTACAGTTAATGAGTCATTCCAATGTAATAATTGGAAAAGTGAGTGAAGCCTGAAAACATTTGACATTTTAAGTAGTTCAAAATTAGTAACTATAAAATTTTTTAATGCCATAAGTATTTAATAGAGCAGCGATGAAATTTATCTCTAAGGTTTTTTAAATCACAAAGGAAAAAAATGGTATGATATTATCAGTTGGCCTATAGCTCTAATTACTTTTTTTTATTAAGTACCTCTCATTACTTGGCAGTGTTCTAGAATAAGATATTATGTGCTTCTAAATCGTAAAAGACATATTTGTTTCTGTAACCGTTTTGTTCCCACTAGCAATTATGGTACTCACAAATGGGGTCATAGGTTGATATTAGTTTAGAAGCAGCAGGTAAATACATAAATTCACTTGCTTTCCTAAATTACATTTATTGTATAATTTTTAGAAGAATTATAACCTGTAATTTCATTACTTGACTTACTCTGCAGTTACAACTTACAGAGATTTTTTTAATGTCCTTTGAAAAAGGACACTGGTAAACTCTGCTAGGAATTGGTTGTAAGTGTTGGAATTGGTAGTTGCCTCCATGACCTTGAACAGATATTTAATTCCCTTGGCCCACAACAGAGATTCTCCACATTTTGCTGTCAATATAAACCAATTACCTTTGCTATACCAGACCCAAGAGAGGGATTTCTTAGAAAATTTGAGAAAGTTAAATTTCTGGGCTAATAGCTCTTGCTCTAAAAGATTGTATACAGATTCAGATCTTCAAGGTTTACCTTCAGTTTTCAAAGATACTAACATGTGTTTGTGTTTTAAAATTTCTTGACCAGCAGATGACCAAGGAGAAGAAAGAAAATAAATTAAAAATGGTTACTAAAGGAAATGAGTTGCTGAGATGAAGTTACCATTTTGTGTGTGTATATGTGTGTTTATGTGTGCATGTGTGTGTGTTTTGGAAGATATTGTGGATGGGTATTGGAGGACAGGCCATATTGGTAGGGGAAATGGAAAACATTGCCCGTAGGTGGCACAGTTTGAATTAAGTAGTGATAGAATATAGAATAAGGTTGTTTCTTATTTGCTGTCCATACCAGGATAGTCTCTGGTATGCTTTCAAAATAGTATGTGTGATTAAAAATTAGCAAATTGTCTTCTTGGATCTGGTTCAAATTCATCCCAAACAGAGAAACAATATCCTTTTTATGATTTAAAAGTTTTTAATTTTCTAGGCTATGGTATAAAGACCTGAGGATTCCCAACATTTAACTCAACTTCTCTTCAGACTCTGTGGGTGCTAGTCTTTTTGAACATGGCAATGAAGGCAGAATATGGTGGGAGAGATTTTGACTTATAAGCCACTAGATGAATTGAAGCAAATTTAACTCTCGAAGACAATGCAGTAAAGCGATACTGGTACCAAGAGAGGGGCCCTATAAACAAAGTTTAACATTTTTCACATCATTCACTTTTATCTCTCGATTTTGGCTGATTTCAAACAAAAAGAATCTATCTCCAAGGCAGAAAGCTGCATGAGTGCTTAGTGATCCTCATAATTAAGGATTTATAATACATATTTACATTTGCCATGTTTTAGATGTTTAGAACTTAATTAAAAGAACATTGCTAAAATAAAAACCAATTCTATCTAAATTGGTGATGAGGGAATTCTGAGCAAGGTTATAAAGCTACTCATTAGGCTCTTTTGTTCCATAGTGTGTGTGATTTCTGTGCTTATTTGAACTGCTGTACTTTAGCACAGAGACCGTATTACAATCCAGTAAAGAAAACTTCATGCACCTGTACAATGTCATAACACAACCTCTTATGTATCATAAGATGTGTAGCCTTTCATAAAACAAACAAAAAACAGAGATAATTTGGAAAACGAATTAGTATAGATTTAAGAAAACTAAGAACAAACACTGAAAAGAACATTTGGTTTCTTCAACTTATAGCATCCTTTATCACAAAATGAAACATGATAAAGTAAAACATCTCACAGTCAAATATCTACTAGAGAAATGGAAAAAGTCAGCTAATATAAATATGATGTAGAATTTAGATATCAAAAAATAAAATTGTGATCGCAATAATTTGCTATGCCTAACATGTAAAACTGAGCCAAATTCATTTTTTACTGGTTCTCCTTATAAATGACCACAGTCATTTCTTGGAAGCCTTGCTATGTGCTTGCCTATGGAATGGTTTCTTTACATGTCAAGTGTAATTGCAACATGAAACAGATTAGCATGAGAGAATGTAGGTAGCATCATTAATCACTGAAACATTCTCTAGAGAAGATGCCAGAAAGTTCTCTGTTTTTCTGAGTTAGCAAAATTGTGCCTCCTGTGATCATTTTCCACTTTCATTTTCCTGGATATGAGGATGATCTGGCTGTGACATCTGTCACGTTAGCAATGGCCAGGGTTGATTTGGCTGATTCGGCTGGCGAGGCAGCTGTTCCCTCTTCCTTCCTCATTGCTCCCTGCGACTCCCATTCCATTCATTCCGTGTCATGCAGTATTTTTAACTACAACACATATTCTTGTATTTTTAGGTAAGCCTGACATAATACATTGATATATTTAATCATGTTAATATTTTTATTTAAAAAAAAAACATAGCAAGTCTTGCCTTGCAGCTATATTTCATCTTTAGGCATTTTCAACATTAAGTTCAGACTTATTTGCATAGCAAACAAATGCCTTCCTACTCTGTATTTGTTGATCTTTCTACTTTTGTGTGTCTTTACCGATCTCTCCCTCCCTCTCAACATCCTGGTGCCCCCAGTGCCTTCTGGCCTCCAACTTTTGGCCTTTCCATCTGTCGTTCCCTTTACTTGGATTACCCTCAAATATTTTCATTTCAAACCTGCCTGGAAAACGTTTACTCAAAACAAGCCTCATCTCCTCCCTCCGTGGAGTCTTACCACCTCCACTTTCATCATTCTCTAGCAGGAATTCCGTAGCACTCCAAGTGTTCATCTCTTTCTTTCCTGATCACAGAGTATCAAAATGGACTTGTTAAAAAGTCTCCTTTACAGAATTGTGAAATCTTTGAAAGGCAAAGGCATTATTTTAATTGCTTGTGAATCTGCAACACCTAGCACATTGTCTGGAATAAAGAAGATATTCAGTAAATGTGGAAAGAATATATCAATGGATAGCTTATATTTTCTTTTTTATTTTTCAGTGCAACAACAAAAACAGGAGATGAACAGAATTAGGCTAGACAAATTGGAGCATTGCACGTTATTTTTATGATAAAAGAAGCATATTTATTTAGGAGACCATTCATTTTTGCTATACGTGTAAAACTCTATTTGACTTTATATTTATCTCCATTTCAATTCGTTACGTTGAGTACTTTATTCTAGTCTGTCCTAATCTGTTATGATGCATATTCTCCTAGCTAGCCTATTCTTACTGTTTCTCACTATCTCTCTTCACTCCACCCTAGCCTTTTTTATTTATGGAAAATGTAATTTGATAGGCCACTATATCAAATTACTTTAGGTTGAGGATTCTCAATGGATGGGCAAGCAAAAAAAAAAAAAAAAAACACATCATGAGTATAAAGTTAGAACAGCATCTGCTGCTTCCAGCCCATCGTTGTGTCTCTCCAACTCTGTAGCACCTGCCCAGTCATCTGCAATTTGGAAATAGTACTGCAAGGTTCTCTCCACCTTCTGGGAGGAAGAAATTTTTAATGCCTTCATCCATCTTGCACTTCGATTCATTGGTATTGGCCTTTATTTTACATTTTCCTATTTAAAGACCTTTCTTCTTTACAGAGAGTAGAAGAAAAATAAAATTCATTCTCTATTTTTTTCATCAAAATAGCAACTTTATTAAGAGCATACTTGCAGTTTTCTTGCCCTTCTTTTGCCTATGAACACATGCAAGATGTTTCCTTTCATTGCTGTTAGCAATTTTTACCAGGCTCAATGAATTCCAAACTTTTATTTTCCTTTTTTAATTGCATTGCACACATACTCTTTTTTATCATTTTCCTGTGAAACTCCATCATTTATTTTTGAGATTCCTGTCATGTTTCTTCCTTCTCATGGTATGCATTTGTGATTTTTATTGTCAGAATTTCATAGTTCATAGCTTTCCACACACGTTGACATACGTTGTCATTAATAATGACAAATAATTCCTTTTGCATTGGGCTTTGTGGACTCTAATGTGGTGGAGTGTGCCCTTTTACATTTCATTCTTAACACAGGTCTTTGAGGAAAATGTTATTAGGACTATTTTACAAACTAGGAAACTGAAATTTAGAAGTTGCTTCCAAAGCTACTGAGTAAGGTAGAGTAGAGCTGAGACTCAGACCCAAGTTTGATGACTCAAATTCCATTGTTTTTTGACATGGAATATGGCCATCTTCTCCATGAACCTTTGAAATCACCTCCCATGGTATTAGAACCCACATATGCCCATTCTCCAGGCTCTCTCCCTGGTATGATAAATTCTAAGATGATACTTCCTCTTTCTTTCAAGGATTCTGTCACTTTCATTTTAACAACAACCTCTTTATTACCAGTCAGAGTAAAGTGGCAGACATGAATGTAATATTTTCTCCTTTGAGTGCACACTAACCTTCTTGCTTCCTGGTTTTCAAAGACCTATTCACTCCCTCCAAATTCCTTCTCAAGTAAACAATTCCAAGAACAGGACATAAGGGGGTGAAATATTCTAAATCACAAAGAAACATCAACTCTTTTCTGGAAGATTGTAGCAGTGCCTTACCAAGGCATTCTGCCAGGTTTGTTTCTTTCCTGGTCTTCTAGGGTTGCCATAACAGAATGCCACAACAGAAATTCATTTTTTCACAGCTCTGGAGACTATAAGTCCAAGTTCAAGGTGCCATCAGGGTTGGGTTCTGGTGAGGCCTCTCTTACTGGCTTGCAGATGGCCACCTTCCTGCTGTGTCTTCACATGACCTTTCCCCTGTGCACATGGGAGAGAGAAATCTCTGTTATCTCTTACACTTCTTATAAGGACACCAGTCCTATTGTGATAGGGACCTACCGGTATGACCGTATTTAACCATAATTGCCTCCTTAAAGGCCTTCTTGCTAAATATAGTAACATTGGGGATTAGAGCTTCAACATATGAATTTTGGGGGGACATAATTCCTTCCATAACAGGTGCTCTCACTGCGGTGACTGCCTAAATAAAGGGACATTTTTCTTGGTATTTGGGAGAAATTTAGTTAAGTTCAACAGGAGATAAAATGCTTTTACTGATTGAAACTTAATAGCTGAGTAAAGTCATCCTCCAGTTGATCCCGTGCTCAATGGCATTGCTGGGATCATCCATTAGCCGCCACCACCTGGTTGCCACAGGACACTACCACTGCCCTGTCCCTTCTCTTTCTCTTTCCTTTTATTTGTACCAGGTGTTCTCTAGCTGCCTCCACTATGCAAGAATTTCTGATATCATGTAGAGGTATGTATCTTAATGATACAAAAATAATGCCTTTCCATCATTTCCCAACATTTCATGTCTTTGAAGTAAGTCATCTCCTTCGAGTGCATTATTCTGTTCCGAATTCTCCTTCCAACATGTCTTAGAGACACATAGGATGATAATTTACTGCCCTTTGTTAAAATCGCTGCTTTATTTATCACCATCATTTCCATAGCTGTTATCACAAGTATTATCTTATCCCTCTCCAAATTACTTTCTTCTGTATAATATGGAGTTCCAGTCATGTTGTGATTTGCTCTGTATGTTTCTCATATCTCCTCCTCAAAGCTGATTGTGCAGTTTGTTTTATCTGGCACTTCCCCACTTCCTAATCCATAAATCTCAGAGCACACAGTTTCCTCCTTCTCCTTCCTGTGATACAGTCTACGCCTATCCCAAAACAAACAAATGGAAAATAAATAAGACAAACAATCATCATTCTAGTAACTTTCTAAAAGTCAATTTAAAATTTGTCATCTAATTTTAAATTTGTAGAATGCCCTCCAAGTATCAGAAACTGAGACAGATGCTTGCCATACATTATTTCACTCAATCTTAACACAGCATCTGTTAAACCTTTTTTCATATGCATGTTTTCCCATCCTCTTCAGTGCACTTCTCTTGTGGCTAAATAGTCTTTGTATTTATCTTTTTAAAGGGCTCACAGTAACCCATCAAGTGGATGTGCTCTTATTTAAACATTCTTCTATTTTGAACCAACTGATTGTTCGTTGATTTATTTTTGAATTCTCTTGGTCTATCAGTATCTGCTTCTAGTAGGACATGGCTCCCTTAAGATTCTTGTAATTATCCAACATCTCAGTATCTTAAGCCATTTGCAAATGTCAATGTCGTGAACTGTTCAATGTCATTGCCCCACTTTGTCTTGCAAAACTCCAAATTTCTTCTGGAAGGAGAAATTTAAAGTCACAGCTGTTTCCTTCCTCTCTTCCCCTTCCTGCTCAAGAATTTATAGCACTTAAGATGGTTCTGTATCTCTTCTAGCGGTATCATTGGTTCAAACATGTATCAGAGGTGGTGGGTAGAGATTATCACATTTGGCAGATCTCAGAAGTGCATCCATCTCCCTCCAGGAAATCCCCTCACTCATCAATTTGTCTTGTCACTTCCATGCCCAGCCATCTCTCCAGCCCTCAGCAGCATCCCCAATCTTCCCTGCATGTGTCCTTCTCAGGAGCTTGGTGCCTATGGCCTCTGACGGGCTGCTGCGAATGAGGGTTTTCTGTTGTAACCATCAGCCAAGTGCCTTCCCCAGAAAGGCATGAATCACTATTTATGAGAAGGACCTTCTGACTGCTGTATCACTCCTCCTTTGGTACTGATTTTGATTTCCTTCTGGCATCAAAGACTTTTCTGTCTTCTTTATTAAAAAATATTTTTTCCATCTTTTTTGAGAAAAAAATTCAGAATTTCCAGAAAACATACTAGTATTTCTCAATACGTTTACTTCTGCTTTAATCAGGGAAAGAAAGCTGTATTTAATGAACATCAAAATGTAAAAGAAAACACTTCAGATTTAGAATTTAGAATGAGAATTCTGTTTTCACTGCTGAAACAGGACTGGTACTACTTGAGCCAGTCTCCTGAAGAGTAGACATGATTCTGTGTTGTGTCTAATATGCCTTTGAGTGGTGTTACTCATTAATTCCAAACGCTTTCTAAAAAAGAAAAATATCAGAGACTTTCAGGGCACTGTTGTGCCTCATTCTTTCTTTGACTGTTAACCCCTATGCATCTAGCCCAGTTCTCTTTAGAATTATGCCTCAGGCTCTTAATATTTTTATCTCACTACTCACAAGCAATACACTATACCTTTAAATATTTGCTTTATCAAAGCAATGAGGTTATCATTTTAATAATATTTTCTTCGATATAACAATATGTATGAGCTGTTTTCTAGTTTTCTTCCTGTCTTCTTATCTTTTCATTTGTGTACTTATTACACAAGTAAAAATATATTAAGGGGAAGTGATTTCATAGGACATTAATTATTTGATTCTAAAATGAATTTCTCTTTAATTTGCATAATAAATTTTTTAGGTGGACTTCTGTGACTCTGCATTTAAGGCATTCCCTTACAAATTGTCCCTTCACAGTTTTATAGCTATTTGCTTAGAACTAGTTGGATATTGTTAAAAATAAATGTATTGAATCACACAGTTCATAGACAAAAATACCAGGTGAAATAGTATAAGCAAATAGCTATTTCTAGAGTTGTGAATCATTGCATCTCTTAGAACGGTTTTTCTTTTTTAAATTAAAGAATACAATTAATGCTCAGAACTGAAAGTAGCATTTTTAGTGGAGTGGTTTGCACTGAGAGTTGTGTTCAGCTTTTCTCTTTATGTTCTGTAGTCATTTCCTAAGCCATTCATTTTTTTTTTTTTAAAGTAAGACATGCAAGCTGGTAAGTCCCTGTCTGTATATCCAGTTGCCATTTCAGGGGCTCTTTTTATTTTCGAAGCAAGCTTCTGGCGTGATGTGCAGAAAAACAAATATCAGAAATTTTGGACGGTGGGTAAGGAAATTATCTATTCAACCTCTGAAACAGCTACATATGAGTTTCTGTTTGAAGTCAGAGCAGTGAGGTGAAATCATAAAGGCTTCACAATCCCTGCCATTCAGGGTCCCAAAATGAGATGAAGAAGACAGAAAGACATGTCTTAAAATAACTCTAATAAAAGACCAACTGTGATCCATACTATACTTCAGTATAAATTCTTGATCTAATATCATTCTGATTTATTTGGTAACCTATGTGTTACCTCTCATTTCTTTTAAAAATCAATAAATGACCAGTAATATTACTAGAGTTGATATCAGATGAGTTTTTATGTTTTCCGCCTGATTGTGAATTGATATTTTGAAAATTTATCCTCAAGAATTATACTAGGTGACTATGTTCCATGCTAAATGAGCCCAGTAATAGCACGCTTTGGGACTTTGGTTATTTTTTAGTAGACATGGATGAGTCAAGGAATTATACCTAAGAAAGAAAGAAATAGTAACTATGTTATAAAAATTCTTAATGAAATATTTTTTACATTCAATGAATGTTTTTGGTTTCATAGAAACAGTTGATCTTCTCTGTGTTGGGCTTTTGTTCATTCAGTCTATTATATGTGTTCCTAACACTTATAATTTCTGAGGCTTCTTGGGCTTTTACCTTACTTTGCTCATTTCATTCGTTTATTCACTCAACAAATAGTGAACCTCCACACAGTATGGTATCTATCATTACACATGTCTTCAGCATCAGTGGTTTTGAAATGTTATAATGGTCTAAATCAGTCACTTCTTGCTAGCAATTGAGAATAGAAGTTTTGCCTCTCAGATACACAATGCTTTTGTATTCATACTTTATGCCTAAGGTTTTGCTTTTCTGTAAAACAAAGTGTATGGTATTGTTCAGGATGCTTATGACGGGGGCAGCGTTATTACAGCCAATGTCCTCAGCGGGTGAACTAACTGATTCTTAACCCGCTCACCCTGGGCTTAAAGCTCAGCTTTGCCACTTCCTGGTTCTGTAGAAAAGCACAGCGCAGGGTGATCAGCACGATGAGAGAGGCATACAAAGTATTTGGGTGGCCATAGGCAGAGCATCAGGTGTGAGCAGTGGGGTCAGCGAGAGCTATTTACTGAAGGATGAATAGGAGGGCTGGAAGAAGAGAGGACAGGGAAGCACATGCCGATCAGAATGAGGTCCACAAAAGCACGAAGCATTCGAATGCACCACAAGGACTTCAGAAGAACAGGAGATGAAGATAAAAACTGTCAGAAGTGGCTGAGTCATGAGGAGTCCTATCTGTAAAGCTAAGAACTAAGTATCTTATCCAGAATCTCAGGGGCTCATTTTAATATTATAAATGTTACATGCACACACACGTGTGACATTGATTAGATTTGCATTTTGTAAAGTTAAAGCTCTTGGCAATGTGAAAGATGGGGATGGTAAGGGAAAGGGAATGCCATCTGACTTGGGTCATAGATACAGATACTGAGTTGGCGAATTAACTCATGTAAAAAGTAATAAGAGCTACAGAGTAACTGAGACAGTGAAAATGGCAATAAAGTACAGGCCACAGACTTCTCTACATGAACATGTAGTACTGACAATGCCATGGCTGACTGAAAATAGAAATATATGAGAGCAATGAGTGATCAATTCCAGCTGGTGGCTTTGCATTTGTTTTATCTTCCAGAAAACCTAATATGCTTTCTGTATGTAGTTGCTTTCCTTCTGAATAAGGAATTTTAAGTATTATTTTTGTAAACTGTCTTCCTAAACTTCTCTACAAAGGATGATATTTAAAATTTTTTTGAAATTATATGTGATATATAATGCCATATTTTAGGAAGAATTATGCCATGATGATGTATTGGTAAAATCTTTCTGAAATAAGGCTCATATAGAATACTTTCCAGCTTCATGTGTTGTTGCATTATAATGACATCTCTAGCTTTTGGCATGAACAAGAATTTATCCTGAATGGAGGGTTTTGTGGAGGATTCTTCCCCATCACTGAACGCTATGATGTTTTGCTATCTCCCACTCAAATACCTGGCCCTACTCTGCTCATCTGGCTTAGATAGTACAGATTAAATACTTGTCCCTTATCACAAAAGTATGAATTCCTATAGTTGAGTTGTTTAAATGCTTCAGGCCAAATACAATTAAGGTTTGAGTATTTATCACTGGATGTGCAAAAAGAGATTTTGATAAAATGGAAAAGCAAAAATTGTTTAAAATTTTGCAATGTGCTCTTCAACTTATTTTCAGTTTAACTAAATAAACATATACCAAGTGTCTGCCATGTTGAAATATGTTCTAGAAAACAGATATATAAAGATATATAGATGCTGTTCTCAAAATGGACGAGAGAGAGAGAGAGAGAGAGGAGAAAGAGAAATGATATAGTTCATCATGATAGTACACATTGTACTATTTTTGGAAATTCCACATCACTTCGAATCCATTTCTTTTGCTGTATATAGGAATTCAGCAGCCAAAGGTGCATGCTATTGAATTATTGACCATATTTGATACCCCAAGCATTGAGAAGAGCTGAAGTAATTGCCCCTCCAGAGAGCTTTAAGTCTCCAACGTGTTGTAGCATTATACAGTCTTGTGAGATTTAAAAATCTGTGACAGGCAATATTGGAGGCTTCCAGTTGCTCTCCATTGGCAACTGTTACATTTTTAAAATGCGCCCCTGGACATATCCAGCTATGAAGAAAAACCCAGAAGGTTTTTACTTAACAAAGTTGTAAAGAAATAACCTTTACTAATTTATAAGTGAACTCAGAGGACTTATGAAAAATAAAAGGGAAATCTCTTTTTTCAAAAGGATTTTAGCATTTTGAACATCAGAATTTCAAGTACAACAAAACCAACAACTGATCTTTACAACGTTATTTTAATTGATACTACTTAGTAAACTCTTCTTGGCCATTTAGATTTCAGCATTTGTAAAACACTATTATTTATTTAAAGTTTGCTTACACCCAGCAAACATATATTCAAAATCCTGTTAGGTAAGTATTTGAACCCTATTAATATAAATTCTCTGCATCACAAAGTACTTGAATACATTCAAAGACAATTATTTATTTTTATTTTTATTTAACTACAATAACATATTTAACTTATTATGTTACAGTTCTTAAAAGTAAAGAAGGAGCTGTTCTTTCAGATGTGCATATTATGAGTTGATTTACAGTAAAAATTAAATCCCTAGTACCAAAAAATAAGACAGTAATTTTATCTGATTTATTTGATTTTACTTGATTCTAATGTATCACTAAATTTCCCCCAAGTTCATTGAAGCATATATTCCTAGGCTATGCAGTAATCTGTTATCTTTGAAATTTGTCAACATTTACTATGCAAAAAGAAGTCCAGAAGTTCATTATAAATAGATAGATAATGTTTTACTTTGCTAATGGTTATATGTAAATCCTTCAGCGTGCTGTTTCCAGCCTGCTTTATCCAAGAACTTCAGATAACTTGCCCTTTTAGATTTTATTCAGCATCTACAAAATAGAAAACCTTTGGTTAAAGACTTTTATTTTTTTATTATTCATTCAATAAGACCTGATGAACGAGATACCAAACAAGAAGTGAGAAATCATCTCTGCTCCTCTGTTCCCTCACCTACTCTTCTTTATGTGTAATGTGTTATCTTTTTCTGATCACCCCCAGTCAGAAACCCTAAGAGAAACTTTTATTTCTCTGCTGCCTTCGCCTGTGTATTCACCTAGTCATGAATTATTAGCGCTTTCTTTTCAGTATCCCTACATCTACCCCTTCCTTTTTTTCCCACTGCCACAGCCTCGGCTACACATATGAGCTCAGAATTTCAATGTGTTATTTTAATTACCATACAGGAGTCTTACACAGGGTGACATAAGCACAAAGAGGACACTTAAGTCAGAGGAGGTCACCAGTGGGTCTGGAGGCCATTCCACACTGATGGTCTCGGCAGCGGCTCGGAGCAGTGAACCTGAATAGAACTGTTAGTTTAATCAAAATGTAATAGTCAAGTTTAACTGAGATGTAACAATTGCAATGTAATACTCCTGTGACAGCCATGTGAGAAGTTGAGGGGTGGGAGAGAGTAGAACTGAAGATGAGTTTAGAATTAATGCTCCTGGTTTTATGGATGGTAATGAGATTGTTTGGACCACTCCATTCGTGTGTTTGTGTGCATGTGTGTGTGAGAGAGTGTTGTGTGGGTGTGCGTGCACGTGTGTGTGCATGTGAGGTGGGAAGCCGTGCTGTGAAGCAGCCAGAGCCTGAGTTCTAGGATCCACCCAAGTGGAGAAATTCATTAGAATCTGAAATTAAGGCAGAAAGCCAGTAAGCGGAGTGATCGCATCCTGGAAGTAATGGGGTGGCTGCAGTCATATAAAGCTCCCTAAGGGCTCAACTATACGCAGGGATGTGGTTCAACTGGACTACAAACCATCTCCAGGCCACACTCTGATCGGTGGGGACATTTCCTGAGATCCCCAGGCTCTCTCTTATCAATCCATGGAGTGCAGCAAAAAATACCTGTGGGTGGTAGGGCCTGTGCTATCAAGAGCAGGTTGGCCAGAGGCAGGTAGAGCACAAATGATGTTTGAGTGTCGTTTGTGCTATCATTATTCCTCTTTACTGACTGTAACTCAGTGTTCTCTAGAACTTGGTAGGGATTTTTAATTTCATTTATTGCAATATTTTCTCTCCAAAAAGTTAAGCCAACTTTTTGCAGGTGACGTCTGGAATATCACTCATTTAAAGAAATCTCACTACAGAGAACATGTTCCATGGTTGTCTATGATGCAGGTGTCTTGCTTATCCCACATCATGTCCTCAAATAATTGCTCAGATAACTCTTTAAAAGTTCAAGCAATAAAGTTTAGTATCTGATAAACCAATTTAGTATCTGGTCTTTAGAAAGCTATTTTAATTGATGGTACTATTTAGCTAACTCTTCTTAGCTATTTAGATTTTAGCATTTGTAAAACACTATTGTTTAATTTAAATTTTGCTTGAAACCAGAAAACATATATTAAAACCATCTTCAGACCATACTCTTATCAGTTCATGGAGTGGAGCAAAGAAATACATGGGTGGTAGGGATGTAATGCCAACAATGGGGTGGGCAGGGGCAGGTAGGGCACAGGTGATGTGCCAAAAGCAGTGGGAGTAAACCTCTGAGGCCAGCCAAGCTTGTTCCTTCCTTGATTATGAAATCAAACACAATAATCTTAGCTAATGAAATGGAAATATTCTCCATCTAATCTCCCGTTATTGCTCAGAGAAGCTTATTGTTTCTAGTTGGCTTGATTTTTTTCCCCTTAGTGAGAAATAGCTGTTTATTAAAATAGCTCGATGGGCTCCCCTATTAAAATGCATTTATCTGCAGAAAAATTCCTTATTGGTATGAAACATTTCAGCCTTCATCTTTAAGTGTGAGACAAATAACAACTCTCAAAATAATTTAGTAATAAAATGGAGTATTTGTTCACTGATGTTGAAATATCATATAATATGACTAGAATAAGAATTGAATTGAGGCTTACCCAATTTTCCCTCCAGGAATCAAAATCTAAATGGCAATTTCAGGTAGAACATACCAGTTAATGGAAATAGCACATGCTTAGGAGGACTTCTTTGCTATAACTTCATATGCTTGTGGTTTAGTCGGCACGGTGTGAATGTTCTGACTACATCATCAAAGGTGTCCAAAAAAAGAGTTGCCCATGTCCTCTGAATTCCTTTCCATCTTCCTTATGAATTGTGGCTGCTTGATTTCTGCATCATATGCAGCTTAAAATTCAATTTTTTCTGGAGTAAAGGAAACAAATAACCTCGAAAGCTTGAGAGATACAAAAAAAAATATGGCCTTTGGAACATTAAAAATTGTTCTATAATAGGAAAACCATACGTCATAGGCCAATTTAACTTTCATTGTGGCTAATAATTCTGTAAAATCCCCCTTTTTTAGGAGGGAAGGATAACAATGTGGTTAGGCATGTTGAATGTTGACCTTTCTTTCTCCTTCTCGAGCAATAATTCTTGTAAGATTTTGTAAGAGATATCTAGCTAACTTTTTCTTTTTTTTTGAGACACAGTCTCACTCTGTTGTCTGGGCTAGAGTGCGTGGCATCAGCCTAGCTCACAGCAACCTCAAACTCCTGGGTGCAAGCGATCCTACTGCCTCAGCCTCCCTCGTAGCTGGGACTACAGGCATGTGCCACCATGCCTGGCTAATTTTTTCTATATATTTTTAGTTGTCCAATTAATTTCTTTCTATTTTTAGTAGAGATGGGGTCTCGCTCTTGTTCAGGCTGGTCTTGAACTCCTGAGCTCAAACAATCCGCCCTCCTCGGCCTCCCAGAGTGCTAGGATTACAGGCATGAGCCACCGCGCCTGGCCTCTAGCTAACTTTTATACAGTTCCAACTCTTGATTTTTTTGAATTTAAAATAACAAACATTTAAAGTAGCAATCATAAACACTTAACTAGTACTTACTATACACCGGGTACCAAGTACTGTTTATTTCCTGGCTCAGTTAATTTCCACAAGTCCCTGTGTACCTTAGAACGTACATCATTATCCCCATTTAGACATGGTGAAAGCCAATTTAAATAAAATGCCTAAGAACAGATAGTAACTGGCAGAAACAGAACATGAACTCAGGGAGGATGGTTCCAGAAGCTATACTTGTAATTACTATGCGCCACTATATTCTGGCTTCTGCGCGAGGTGGCAGGTAACATAATACTGACTGTGCAGATACTTTCATCTCACAAGCGGAGACCCAGACCACCAGAGAAGTGCCATGTTAGAAGCCTGTTCAAGTTAAGGAGGGAGTTTCTGGTGGGATGGGAGGGGTGGGGGCTCTCAGGAGAGGTGTCAGAAAGTAGAGGTTACTAGGGCTGAGCTTGGAGCATCCCCAGGGGCCCGAAAGGAGGGAAGAATGTTGTTGCTCAGCTATGTGCATTGAGGAGAGGATTGGGACAATCCTCCAAGTGGCTTCGGGGATGATACAGTCTTATCCCTCTCAAAGTATAACTATACTTGTGAATTCCATTGTTAACTCAAAAGCTCACTCAAAATATGAGGTCTCATCATTAAAGCAATATATGTGTGTCACTACATGAGCCTTCCAAACTGCATTTGACCCATCAGTG
Source organism: Avahi laniger (assembly GCA_963575035.1). NCBI lineage: Eukaryota > Metazoa > Chordata > Mammalia > Primates > Indriidae > Avahi > Avahi laniger. Next base: position 50,509 of record CAUYSK010002091.1, read on the forward strand.
AGCAATAAAATCTGAAAACAAAATAATTGCTTGGTTCTGCACCTGCACTTTGGCAACAGTGGTAAGCAGAATAATGGTCTCTCGAGGATATCCACATCTTAATCCCTGGAATCCTATAGTTAGTAGCATCAACTTCATTTCTTGGAGATTCATCAAGTTGTAATATGTATCTGTCACCTGTTCCTTTTTATTGTTGAATAAGTATTCCACGACATGTATGTAGCACAGTCGTTTAACACACTCACCTGTTGAAGTAGGTGTGGGCCACTATGACAATTTGTGTACAGGCTTTTGTGTGAACATAAGTTTTCATTTCTCTGGAATAAATGCCCAAGAGTGCAAGTGCTGCATCATTTGGTAGTTGCTGTTTTGTTTTATACCAAACTGCTAAACTGTTTTCTTCTAAATTTGTGCATTGATTTGCATATATTTGAGACAAGTGACCACATAATTATTTCAGTTTTCTCTGTCGTGATTTCCTAGTTTAATTCTAATTTTATATATTTGTACTTTCTCCATATTTTGCTCCCTGAGAATAGCGGATTTTTTTTTTGTATAACTTATTGTTTTTTTCCCCCAAAGAACCAGATCTTGAATTTATTTATTTTATTGTTATTATGTTTTCTAATTGACTAGCTGTCATTTTTACTAATTCCTTCCTTGTGCTTTCCTTATGTTTATTTCATTGTTTTTTCTAGGTTGAGTGCTTAGTCATTTATTAATATTTTCCTTGCCTCCATTTTTAATAAAGAAAGTATTTAAGGCTTTTGAATTTAAACCTCTAAATTCCTCATCCTTAGTTTAACATTATTTACTAAGAACTGGAGCACATCTGCCCATGGAAAGTGGCTTACCCGGGTTAGCAGTGGTGAATGAACAGTGAGAGTTCGGGGGCTGGCAGTCAGGCAAGGCCCACCTTCTTAATGGGGTTACAGAATTTCATTTTGAAGCAGTTAATTGGTTTCACTCCTCTTTTTGAGCAACTGTTTTCTTTTATAATTGTTTTCCACTCATATAAATAGTGGACCCTTAAGGTCCACTGTAGAATTTATCCTTTCCTGACTCCTCTGATTTCTATGAAAGCAAACAAACAAACAAAATCCTAAGGTAACTCAATAAAACATGATGGGCTCCTGTATACTGAAATGGTGAAGTTTCTCATTGGAGAGATTACAGAAGACAAAATATTGAAAGCCCAATTAAGTCATCTACGTGGTGTTCGAGTCAAAGGATTTGGACGTGGGATTTCCAAGACAGGAGTCAAGATCATTCTCATACCACCAGCGGCTGGTACAGTACTTGATATGAATACTTTGTTTCCACAGTGTTCTAAATCAATTTATCACACTAACTAATATTCAAGGTGGTGCATTAAAGATAGACATGTGATTAATCCCTTAAGAAAATATATTTTTCTTTGCTCAGTATGGGAAGTAGTATATAAAAGGGGATGAATTATTTTGAGTGCCTATTCTGTACTTTTTAACTGTTATGTGTGTTACACCACGAAGTTCTCACAGTTCTGTTGCGAAGGGGGTATTTTTATCAGCACTCAATAGGTAAAGGGACATCAAGTTGAAGCACTATTTTCAGACCCTGGGAGATATCAGAGCAAGAATTTGAGGACAGGCCTCTCTGGAACCAAAGACTATGTTTTTATAATGCATACTGTCTCCTATGTCATTTATGTTTAAAGAGATCATTCACAAAGGGAGAAATATTTGATTACAATAGATGAAGTACATACCCACAGCCTAACAACAATAACAAAAATACTTAACTGAATAATAAAAAAAATAAACAAAAGTAAAGATGAACTTAACAACAGAAAAAGAATTGAAAACAAATGTTTGACCGACTATATATATATAATATTATACTTGATTTATATTACGTTTCTAAGTGGAAAAATGGAAGACAATTACAGACAATTTGCAGAAACTGAGAATGGATAACAACGTATGGAAAACATTGACTGCGTTAATCAAAGTAATGACATGAATACACAGCAGTTACAGTTTTGTTCACCTATCAAATAAGAAAATCTAGCTGAGGTGTGTGATGAAATGAATGGAGAATAAATTGATATTTTCATTGTGGGAAACAAAGGTAATATGTTTCAGCATCTTCAGATATATTTCAAAAATCACATTTTGATCCACTAATTCTCCTGAGTATCTGTAGGACATTCTTTTCATTATTTCTGATATAAAATTAGATGACACGGTGTAACATGTGGTCAAATTATCTGTCAATAAAAGTCTATTACATGAGTAGATTTCTAGAGCTCTGATGCTCACTTTACTTTTCAAAAAATTATTTCTTCTACCTCTTCACCTTTGATTGGCTTTGTTTGGTATATTTGTAGGTCTCTTTGTTCTAATATCTGGACTTTAAATAGTTGCTATTAAACCTCTAAAATCAATCAGCCTCTGGCTGTTCTGTCATTAAAAGTTAACTGCCTTCCCATTAATCCATTAATTGTGAAGATTAATTGGGAAAGCCATTCAGACTAAGGCTATAACTTGGAGCATGTAAGCCAGTGTTTGCCTCCAAATGAAAGCTTACCTCATTAACATCACAGAGTATTAACAATTATATATATATATAAATATATATATAATTATATATATACATATAAAATTTACCCATGCCTTATATAGGAGAAAATGCATCGAAACTTATAGGCTGCTGACTAAATGAATTACTTGACAACTAGAAAATCATCCCTGTCTTTAGCTTAGCTCTAGGAAAACACACTGATAGATATTTGCTTGTTTTAAATTGCAGCAATATGTTCTTTTTTTTTAGATTTAAGCCACTGATTGACAGAGTTAGAAGCTCACGTTTGTCTTATTTAATATATCTAAAACTAGTATCCTCAGATAAATGTTAATTTTCATGTCAAAGTCAAATTAATACTTAAAGAAGCTAAAGAATTTAGTAGTAGTCTACACTCAGCGATGTTTGAGTTGAAATGTTATTTTAAGTAATGATGAGAGAATGAGAGATGAAACCAGGGTAGACTCACGTTTTGTCACCTGCTCTTATGAAAATTATATTTTATTCAAGGTGTGTTGTCACTTCTCTCTAAAGCTTACTCTTTTTCTTTTTTTTTTCTCATCAGAACATGGCTGTATAGCAGCTGCCTCCACACACTGTCAGTCGACACGGCTACATAGGGGGAGAGGGGTAGGATTTGATACCATAACCATTTCTTCAGTCTTTAAACAGCCCCTATAAAACAGCATGAAGAGCATAAAGACATTACTAAAGTAACAAGACTCTCCATTGGATAGGAATTAATTTGCAACTGTATATTAGTGATTTCCAAACTGGCAAGGTCCTGGTTGTGGGGCACAGTCTTAGGAAGTTTTGCATCTCCCCCAGCTGTGATTCTACTGTACAGCTAGGGCATGTCACTGAAGGTGCATCCTCCACAGGTGAGACGAAGCTGGCTGATAAAAGTTTTTTATCAGGAGGTTGATGCTGCTTTGCAAACATACCTGTGTCTTCTGAGTTCTCGGGATGGACTTTGGTGGCTTTTCTTGGGTGTGCTGAGTGTAGCCTGGATGGTTGCAGCTGTGAGGGTGAGACGGCAGAGTTGGGAAGAGCTCAGTGGTGTGAAGATAAATGAAGACCACCCAAATGAGAACAAGCAAAGGCGATTTATTCAGCGTCTGCTAGGGCAAGGGAGTCAGTCATCATTGCTTGAGTTTGGAAGAGACTCAAAGGCAGGCAGAAGAGAGGAAAGGTTTATAGTGGGAAAAGGGGGCAGGCTCAGGTATGCCCCATTTGGAAACGATTGGTGTGGGGATGCTGTTGGCAGGCTAACCAAAAGTGGGGCAACCTATGTGATGAGTTAGAGGTATATACTTGGCTTTCTCTGTATATAGTAGAGATCTCTAAATCTCTACTAAATATGTTTATCCAGTGCTAAATTGTAAATAGGCAAAAATTACTGAAACTATAAGTTATTAACCAAATCCTGGCTGTTTGGGCCAATTGCTATAGGAGTTATTACTTGGCTTTCTGAACGGGTTGAGGAAGAAGTCCGGCTTGCTTGACTAGTTATCAGAGATAGCAGACTGGCTTCCTGGGCTGGTTGCTGTAGGTTCTATTTTTGTATGTAGATTGGAGATTGTCCGTTTGCATATTCAGTCTCTCATTGGGCAGGAAACAGAGATGCATCAGGTACTGGATTGTGTGTCATGCGAAGGCAGGGAGATAAGACTCCACCTGGCATCCTGAAACTGAACCTGAAAAATTTGTAGAACTAATTGACACTGGGCTTATGGTTAGAGAACAATAACATTGTTTAACTTTTTGGATGAAATCTTGCCTTGTTTACAATATTTTTAGATATATGTTAACATAATTCCATACTTACTTAAATTTGTTGATGACTTCCAATTTTAACTGGATGGCAATTTTAATAATCTAGATTGGAATAAAACATTTTGTTCAAGGAAATAGATTTCTTAAAGGGAATGCCATTCCTTAATCCTGAATTGGTCAATGGAATATTTGGACTAGGTCTCAATAAACTATTTTCTGATAGGAATGAAATTCCAATGTTTCTAAAGCTCCCTCTCAAAGGTCCTATCACTCCCTTTAGTGCATGGGAATTTTTGAATATTTTAAGCATATTTGCTACCTGTTCTATTCTATTCTATTCTATTCCATTCTGCTCTACAATGCATATTCTTGTGAGAAATATGATTTATTTGCAGGTATGCAAATGAGTTTGGCAGGTCTTCCAAATAACAGAGAAGAACAGTGGCAACTAAACTGAATGCTACTGAAAATCAGTCCAAACTAATTTTTTTCAAGTCTATTCTATATCACCAATACTTGCTTCAATAATGTACCTGCTCAGAATAGGAGATCTGGCACCATATTGCCTGGGTTCAAACACTGTTTCTATCACCTATTAGCCACGTGTCCTTCGGTAACTTATTTAACTATTGTGTCCCTTTTTCCTCAGTTGATCACAGAGTTAACAGTATCAAATAGTACAGGGGATCAGGCGCATTGGCTCACTGCTGTGATCCTAGCACTTCCGGAGGATTGCTTGAGGCTAGGAGTTCAAGACCAGCCTGAACAAGAGGGAGACCCTGTCTCCAAAAACACAAACAAAACAAAACAAAAAAAATGAAAAAATTGGCTGGGTGTGGTGGTGTGTGACTATGGTCCCAGCTACTCAGGAGGCTGAGACAGAAGGATGGCTTGAACCCAGGCGTTTTAAGTTGCAGTGAGCTATGATTGTGTCATTGCACTCTAGCCCGCATGACAGAGTGAGATCCGGTTTCAAAAAAAAAACAAAAAACAGACACAAAAAACAGGATATTTGTCAGGATCAAATGAGTTAATACATGTAAAGCACTGAGAACATAAGCACCCAATAATATATACCTATTATCTTAGTACAGGTAGTGTTACACATAGATTAAGAAAATTGAATAACTTTTATTAAAAACTGAACAGCTTTTACTTGCTTATGAGAATTATGCATTGAAGCCTTTTTAAAATAAAATTAATTACTTTCTATCAAGCTTTATTAAAATACTCTCAATATAGCTTACATCTTTATTTGTAAGAGGCTACTGGGATTTTTTCATATGTATAAATTGCCAGAGATGTAATTTATCATTATCTTTTTAATGATGATGGTAAGTTTTTCTCTCATGTGAAGAGTAAATGCTAACTTTTTTGAGATAGTGACCTGAAAGCCATATGTTTGTGTGTCATTGTGTGTGTGTGTGTGTGTATGAAAATGACTCAACATTTTTTTTCTAATACAGATATTCTAATGGAATTCATTAAAACTCTTTAGAGGTAATCAGTGTATACAAATTTTTTAACTAAAAAAAAAGACTAATCTATAGTTTTACTATTAACAACTGATATCAAGTTTAATATGGAAATTCTAATATGACTAAGAAAAGTAAAATAAAATATAATATAATTTCAGATAAGCAGAGAGTAATGGGAGTGATGTTCATTTCTTCTTTAACAGAAGGAAACAATAATTAGCCCAACATGCCTTGCTACCATTTTTAATTATATAAAGCTTCCATGAAATGTTTGGTGACTATATTATTAAATCTGGAGTCTTCATGCTCTTCCTGTGCCCCTTTAACAAAGAATGTTGCCTGTGGTGATGAAGGGACTGGAATAATATGACAATCTAACATAGTATTTAATTTAAAAAATTTAATTATGTTTGGAGCTGAAGTGTTATTTCAGATTTGAAAAGCACCTTACTTAAATGCCTATATACCTGTGTGCTATGAATGATCTTTATTTGCATCTGAAAATTAACTGTAAACGAGAGCTAATAATCATTGAAATGTGAGAGGAAGCTGGAGGATTCTAGATGAGAGATTACTCGAGGAGAAGACCAGCTTGCTGGGTTGCTTTACCAGAGTCTAGAACAGTGTTTCTCAACCTTGGAGCTATTAAATTTGAGACCAGATAATTTTCTGTCACGGAGGCCTGACCTATGCATTATGAAATGTTTAATAGCATCCCTGGACTCAACCCCCTAGATGCCAGTAGTAACCTCCTCCCAGTTGTGATGTCTTCAGACACTGCTAATGTTTCTGTGTGTGTGTGCACGCAAAATTATCTCTGGTTGAGAAACTTTGAGCTGGAATGTAGTCCTCAACTTTGTAAACCCAGAACCTGTGTTTTACTGGGGCAGTCAGCAAAAATTGATTTTCTGGACTTAAATTCAGAGGACCCTGATAGTTAATCCAGAATTCCATTTCATTAATGTCTAGAGAAAAAAAAATATCAGTTTTACTCCTGGCTCATTATTGTTGTTTGAGATCCCTCTCCTCTGGTGTCAAGACTGTTGAAGATCAAATAAACAAATAGCACAAAAAACCTCGCCTTGGAGTACATAACTCTGTGAGAGATGTTTTATTCATGCCATTATGGTGTCTAATGAAATTCCTACACCCCAAACCTGAAGAAATAATAATTATAGTCATGGTGTTCTTCTGTACCAGATTGTGGACCCCAACTTGCTTTGTAAATATCATGGTTCTTTTACAATGAGATGGACAAATTAACCAAAGTCTGTGCCTCAACGACATCATCTGTTAGATAATAATATCAGTACATCAACAACGAGGGGTAAAGAGTAGTTACTATGTGTGGAATTTGTTATAAGTTCTCAGCACAGAATGCTCACAAAATGTGTGTTAGCTTTTATTAGTTTTATATAAGAAAATTAAAATATTTATTGCTAAATGAACATATAGTAAACGGCAGGGGAATTTATATGTTCATAGTAAAGAACTATGAAAAATAATGATGTCATGTAACCACCAAGGCCAACAACTAGAACTTTATGAAATGTCAGAAACACCCCCATCTGCCTTTCTGTGATCCATTTCCCATATTACATGTCCCTCTCCCCACAAATGGAAAAACGTACTGCTTCTTTTAATTCCATTCTTTTAAAGCTAAAAGTAGAACAGTATTGATTCTCAATTTATAGCTGGCAAAAACAAATGAACAATAAATATATGCTCTCTAGAGTGATTGCACTACAGAGGCATTTTACATCCAAAATATCGATCTGAATCTGCATAATTGTGAATTGCAGTTAAACACCCTTTTCATCACGCTTACACCTACATACTGATAGTGATTTAAAAATCACCGTAGTTCTAGTAAACACACACCCACACATGCTCCCTCCCCCATACATGTAATACACTCATTTGTGTGTGCATACACACACACCATGGTTTACACAGCATACTAAGCATTTTGGTTGCTGCTTGTAATTGGGCGTAGTCAGAGTTTCCTTCAGCACTCCACGGGCTGTGTGTCTTTTCATGTCTACGCACCTTAATTCTTGAATTACAACTAGATTGGCTGGTGTGAGTACTTAAGCCAGTCAACAGACATGCAGGAACTGTCTGTTGTAAGAGTTAGCTAAAGAATTGAAGGTGTAACATAAAAAAAAATGGACTTAAAATGAAAATGAGACAACCTTAAAAATAAAATGCTACATTAGGCAAATACTTGGAAAAGGCATTCAAGAACAAATTATATTCAGCCAAAAGGAGCTTCATAAAATCTCAGGTGAATCTAGATAATTCTTGGGTTATTTTAAATTAAATTGCTTACTATTAATTAAAACATTTGGGACAATAATCCTGCATAATATTTAATTATTAATATATGCTAAATACTAAATATGAGAGAGATATTTTTCTGATTACAGCTGAAATGGGAACAACTTATTAATTGTATAAAATAAAAGAAAAATACTTTAAAGATTACACAGAATGGAGATAAGTGATATCTCATTGGGGATTAATAAACTGTGGTATATGTATACCATGGAGTACTATTCAGCTCTAAGAAACAATGGTGACATAGCACCCCTTATATACTCCTGGCAAGGGCTGGAACACATTCTACTAAGCGAGGTATCCCAAGAATGGAAAAATAAGCACCACATGTACTCACCATCAAATTGGTATTAACGGATCAACACATTAAGTGCATATATAAGAATTACATCTATTAGATATTGGGCAGGGAGTAGGGGGGAGGAAGGAGGAGGGGACGGGTATATGTGTACACAGAGAGTGCAATGTGCACCACGCAATGGGATGGACATATTTGAAACCTGGACTGAGGGGGGGAGGGAGGGCAAGAGCAACACACTTAACCTAAACATCTGTACCCCCATATTATGCTGAAATAAAAAAAATGAAAAAAAATTAAAAAAAAAAGAACAGCATCTGAAAAAAAAAAAAGAAAAAAAAAGAAACTCTGCTCTGCTTCCCTTGGCAGATCTCCTCCAACCGTGACTCTCCTGTTTCTCTCTTTCACCTACAAAGACCTTTGTGATTAATTTGGGCCAACTCATATAACCTAGAATAACCTCTCCATCTAAAATTACTTAATTAATCACATCTTCATTGTCCCTTTTGCCATAAAGCTAATGTATTAACAGACATGGACACCTGCGGCGGGCGGGGTGGGGGGAAATGCGGGGGGGCATTATTCTGCCTAATGCACAGAGCAAACATTGGTCATATTTATAATGTCCCACAACCTTAAGAGTTGTTTTCCAGCTACTTAAGTTTAACACTGTAACTGTTGTTAGGAATTTAATTTATGATATGGATTCCTAAGAGATATATTCTCCTTTATCATTATCTTCTGATTTCAAATTATTATATTTTTTATCATACTAAAATGGATTAATCCCATCTTACCAAAAAATAGCTCCCTATAAGAATTTTTAAAAATTCATTTGGTATTTATGAATTTAACATTTTCAACTCTTTTCAAAGAAGCAAATTTATCAGCCAATTTCACTAGAAAATCAATATTTATACCATCTCTTCAGTGATTTAAAATAAATTTGTTTCTTTCATAGTTGCTGGATTTTATGAGAGCTTTCTTCAAATAGAAATTTTTTGAGTTTTCTGTCTTTTCCATAATCAAACTTTGATTTATACACATTCCATATAAGTTAGAGAATGTTTCATCATTTATAACAGTATAATCCAGCCATATATTTTATGAACTTAGAAAATTAATATTGTTGAACATTTAGTAACTTACAAATTTAAAAGAGGACAGGATCCTGGCTTTGACCTATTATATGCTATGTCTAAATTGAGGTAGAATACATATTGATTAATTTTACAATGTTCAAAATTTCAGCTATTATATTCAACTACTATCACATTTTACTCACTTAGGAAACGCACGGGCATTCAGTGAATAAAAACATAGTAATACAGAAGTTTATTTTAACATAATTTTGGATAATTACTGTTATCAGGTGACAAAAACATAACTAACAACTGTTACGTATTACTTAACAATGGATATGCATTTTGAAAAATTTATCTTTTAACAATTTTGTCATGATGTGATTATCATAGTGCATTTATGCCTACACACCTAGGCTATATGGTATAGCATATTGGTCCTGTGCTACAAACCTGTACTGCATGTTACTGTATTGAATGCTGGAGGTAATTGTAGCACAATGATGATTATTTGTGTATTAAAACATATCTAAACGTAAAAAGATACAGTGAAAATATGGTATAAAAGATTTTTTAAAAGTACACCTGTCTAAGGTACTTTACCATGAGTGAAGCTTGCAAGACTGGAAGTTGCTCTGGGTGAGTCAGTGAGTGGTGAGTGAGTGTGAAGGTCTAGGATATGACTGTACACTGCTGTAGACTTTATAAACACTGTACACATTAGGCTAATACTACTACATTTATATAAAAATTTTCTTCTTTAGATGATAAATCAATCTTAGCTTACTGTTTCTTTTTACTTTATAAACCTATTGATTGTTTTAACTTTTCGAATCTTTTGTAATAACACTTACTTTAAAACACAAACACGTTGTAGAGCCATACAAAAATATTTTCTTTCTTTATATTGTTACTCTATAAGGTTTTTTCTGTTTTTAAATGTTCACTCTTTTATTTTTTTATTTTTTAAAAATTTTTGTTAAAAACTAAGAAACAAATATACATATTAGGCTCTACCTACACCTGGTCAGGATCATCAATATCACATTCTTCTAAGTGAAGTAATACAACAATAGAAAAATGAACACCACATATACTCACCATGAAATTGGAACTAATGGATCAACACTTATGTGCACATGTGGAAGTAACATTCATCGGGTGTCAGGCAGATGGGAGGGAGGGGAGGAGTGGATGGGTAAATTCACCTAATGGGTACAATGCACACTATATGGGTAATGGGCACCCTTATAACTTTGGCTCAAATGGTACAAAAGCAATTTATGTAACCAAAACTTTGTACTCCCATAATATTCTGAAATAAAAAAAGAAAGCCTGAAAATTAAAAAAATAAACAAAAATAGTGTCAGAAATTGTGAATAAGCTACAAATAAATTTTTTTTTCTCAGCTTTGAATAAAAGTGCAAAGGGTAATAATATTAATAAAAAAATATTTTTTTGAGCTGCAATTTTGTATATTTATATATAATCCACATATATATGATAAAATTGTTTTTATTATCAATGTATGATTTCTTCTTTAGTTTTCCACTTAGGTTTTATATATTGAAGAAAGTAAAAGTTTAGTACGTCCTTAAATTAGAAAGATATTCGCCTGGGCTTGGAATAAGACAAATAATCCTTGAGTCCTAAATATGGGGACTTTGAGTCCTGTTCTCAGGCAGTACCATGATGATGTGACATGACTCAGAATCACCCTGCCATGCATCAGGAATGCTGGTGACCCAAGCATGGGACAAAAGGAACCACCTATTATTAAATGAACAAAAATAATGATGAGAACATCCTGTTGACTTAATACGGCTAAAGATCAGGGAACTTGAAAGAAACCTTGGGTGTACAATTTGAGGGTGAATTTCCTATAACAGTGATATAAAAAGTACTTTAAAGTCAAAATTTCCATAGACTTATTTGTAAGAAATAAAGACAAGAAATTTCATTTACACCTAATTTTCTGGACTGAGATTTATGCACATCCAAAAAAGTTGCTTCAGTAAAATAAAACAGACAGTTATGAAGTAGAGGGCTAATGGTTCTGATTTGCCATAATTCTTTGAGGCACATATATAATGAAATTTCCTTTTTTATCCTTAGAATACCTTTATAAAAATTACTGTCTCAGAGCATGCTTGACACTGTGGAAGTTACCATATTTGGAAAATAAATCACAGACAGTAATGATTTCCCTTAGTTGAGTTTTCTTTGATTCCTTGTGTCAAATTTCAGGAACTTATAATTATGTTATTATAAAAAATTCAGAAAATTTTGTGAATATTAATTTATAAAACTTTCAGCTATTTTCTGATGAAATTATATTGTCAAGCATTATATAATACACTGATCTTCTGAACCAAAATTGTTAAATATTTTAAAATTCCTAAATCTGTGTCTGAAGATCTATAAATGTTGTTTAAAATGCCATAATAATTCCTTTTTATTTACCCTTAAATTTCTTCTTTCATGGAAAGAATGAAAGAATACTTTTTAATAGCATCAGTACTATTTTCCTCTTATTTTCTCATTTTTCTGTTATTAAGTATATTATTCTGCTAGGGCAGTCATAATAAAATACCACAAACAGTGTGTCTTAAATGATAGAAATTTATATTCTAACAGTTCTGAAGTTTGAAAATTCAAGATTAACATGCCATCGGGTTTGGTTTCGAGTGAGTCTTCTTACTATGTCCTCCCATGGACATCTCTCTTTTCATGTCTACACAAAGAAAGGGAGGCTGACATCTCCTTCTTATGAGGACACCTGTTCTATCAGATTATTACCCCACCCTTATGATCTCATTTAACTTTGATTACCTCCTTAAAGGCATTATCTTCAACTATATACATTGGGGTTTAGGGATTTGTATTAGGGTTCTCCAGAGAAATTGAATCAATGCAAGACAGATAGATATATGAGGAGGAATTTATTAGGGGAATTGGCTCATGCGATTATGGGGGCTGAGAAGTCCCATAACAGGCTACTTGCGATCTGGAGACCCTGGGACACCAATAGTGTGGCTCACTCCAAGTCCAAAGCCAAAGAACCAAGGAAGCCTATGGTGTCTCAGTCTAAAGCAGAAGACCTGAGAACCAAAGGGTTGCTGGTATAATCCTGGAGTCCCAAGGTTGGAGAGCATGAAGTTTTGATGTCCAAGAGCAGGAGGAGAGGAGTGTATCCCAGCTCCAGGATAGAGAGGGAGGAAATATTTTTCTCTTTTTCTTCTGTTCCCTCCAGGCTGCCCCCAGCTTATTGGATCATGCCAGCTCACATTGAAGGTGGATCTTTCCCACCTGGTCCATCAATTTTCACACATCAACCTTGTCTGGAAACATCTTCACAGATAAACCCAAATAATGCTTCAACATTTCTCTGGGTATTCCATAATCCAGTCAAGTTGATGCTTAAAAGTAACCATCCCTGGTTTCAACATATCAATTTTGGGGGAACATAATTCAGTTAAAAACAAAGAGTATTATTTTTGTAAATGTAATTCTAAGTTCTAGTGTGTAAAAATTTTTTTGATTAATAACTCACAGAGTATCATGGTCAAGTATCTCATCTTTACATTATTTCTTATAATAATTTCTGCCTTAATTTTTTCTGAGATAAACATTTTAAGCAAAATTGGGATTTAAATTGATGACTTATACAGCTATTCCTTTAACATAAAACATACTATAGCCAACTAACTACTAGAAAATGTAAAAAAACTGTCCTTTTTTAGTGATAGAGTATACTACTGACAGTGACAATTACTTTTAATGGGTAGTGATGTGATGAGAAAGATAAATATATTGTTAATATTTATCTTTTCACTGGCAATCTGTGGTTTGACTAGTTCTTATAAAGACTGTTGGTTGTTACTTGGATAATTTTTAAATTTTTGTGAATATTAGATGAAATTCTCCTACTGAATGTTAGAGCAACATGTAGAAAACAATGCTAAATTCATAAAATTTATATCACTCTTTAATTAAGGATCTTTTAGCCTCATATACATTTTTTGTTAATTTTCAGCTTCTATGGCATAATACACTTAAAAGTGCTTTGCATTAAAACAGACCTAAATTTACATTTTGACTCTGACATTTACTACTTATGTGATGTCAAGTAATATTCTTTTTCTTTCAGACATTCTACTCATTTATTCAACAGGAATCCTAACACTTCACAAGACTGTAGTGATATAATATTACCCGTATATCTGGGAAAGAGGGGCACATATCCTGTGGGCAGAATCTGGGGACACAAGATGATATTTTCACCTGGAGCCACATACTTCTGCTTCTAGACCATGTGTAATTAGATATGGCCCCTGAATCCATTTACAGGGACTGTGTGTGACTTTTCTCTAGTCTGTCCTTTGATAAAGGTGAATTGTGACTTCAGTGTATATAACCTGGACTTCAGTGTAGCCAACAGGAGAATATTTTCAGAGGGCATGGATGCAGATGCAGGTGTGGGTTGAATTGTCAACATACATGTGAGGTACCTTATGAATGGGATGCTCTCATGGAAAGAAAAAAGGAGAAGGAAGATGGATTCCAGTTCTCTTTCTGTCACCATCTTCTGGTGATGAACTTCCTGGATTCTCAGAGCACTACTTTTGGACTTGGACTTTCAGATTGTTTGTCCATTTTTAATCTTTTTGCTTATCTACTTTTGTCAAAGTAAGGGGATAGAACATATATTTAAGAGTTTATGGGCTTAATATATTACTTTTAAGTATTTACATATATTCCAGGTAGACTTCCATTTATACTCTTTTTCTGGGCCCCACGAATGTTAGGGATATTTCTGTAGTGATGATTAAGTTAGAAAATGGGCATGGCTTACTTATCAAAGTCTGAGCATTACTTGTCAGTCTGCTTCTCTTTTCTCTTTCCTTAAACATGTCAATAATCAGAATTGCCTTAAGAGAAGATTATCCAAAAGATTGTTCCTTAAACATGAGAGCTTTCAAACAAAATAGTCTTTGGCTAAGTGTGGTGACTAACACCTGTAATTCTAGAATTTTTGGAGGCTGAGGCAGGAAGATCACTTAGATCACTCAGGAGCTTCAGATTAGCCTGGACTACATAGAGAGACCCCATATCTACCCCCTCAAAATATTTATTTATTTATTTATTTATTTATTTGCTGGACATAGTAGTGCGCTCCTATAGTTCTAGCTACTTGGGAGGCTGAGGCAGGAGGATGATTTGAGTCCAAGAGTTTGAAGTTACAGTGAGTTATGATCTGGTCACTATATTCCCACCAGGGAGACAGAATGAGATTCTGTCTATTAAGAAAAATTAGTTTTCTCTGGATGGTAGCAGGAGGAGAACTCAAAGAGATTTGAAGCATAAGAATAGTGCACTCTCAGCAACCTACCAGCAATATAATCACCATTGTCAAAAATATCATTAATGACTGTCTGCACTGTGTAACTTAGACATAAGTGATGTAAAGTAGGACCACTTACTTGAAAACTCTTGCAATTTAATGAGAGAACCATGAAAAAAAAAACACATACAAAATAAATCAGAGCATATTAGTTAGTAAATATTATTACAATGTGTAATAGTAATATAAAGATACATTTTTATTTTCTATCAGTTCACTTATAATCTGATCTTAGTTTAAAGTCTTTACTTTTATATGTGTCTAAAGTCATGAATTATAACTTTATGTACTTTTTTTCTATAATTCAAAAATAGTATTATTCATAACACAGAGAAATATTTATAAATTCTCCAATATTAGCAAATAAGTATTACCTTAGTTCCAAAATAAGCAAATAATTATAGTTTTTAACAAAAGACAGTTTGTATGAATTACCCCTTTATTTATCCTTAAGCTATCAGAAAAGTCTGAAAGCATATTGCATTATACTTCAAACAACTACTCTATTACAATCCATTTCCCTTATGAATGAATTTTTAATAGTTATATAGTCAAAATTCAAATAATGAGAATCTTGGCATATACTTGGCTTCAAGGCTGTGAGTCAGAATATATTAAGTGGCTTTGTGACTACTATATTAAGCCACTATAACTGCACATGCACAGTAGTTATGACTGGCTGTATCATGTAGGCAGAACAGCTGGTTGCCTGGGGCAGCAAACTATTAGAGGAATAAAGTGTTTTGTGGCTGTTTATTATGTGAATGATTACTTGCTAGAAGGAGGATACATTTTTCATATTGCCTGAGGCAGTAAAAACCCTCAAGTTGACATTAGTCTTGTTCCTTTAGTAAGAGACACAAGGCATACAATACATAAATGAATATCTCAATTTGACATTAACTGTTAATCGGATTGCTAACTTTGGGTCTTCCTGGGTGTGATAAATGGCCTCTGAGTGGTTTAATTTTTTAGTCTAACCAGGTATTGCATGATTAGTTAATGTTACTGTAGGAAGTATTATTCTGCATTGTGGGACTTCTATTATGTCTCTAGAGGGTCACATTCATTAGGTTGACTCACAGTGATGCCATCTTTGAAACTTTGCTCTCATATACTGTAAAAGTGGTGGAGGAACACAAGCTGAAAATATGTCTGTAAGGCACTACGCAGAAAGTATGTTTGAGTCTGATTTTTATACATCTTTTATGCAAAATTATCATATTTACAATTCCCACAAATAATGCCCAGACTTGCTTCTTACAACAATAATATGCTGACTCATGAGTGAAAAATCATCAGCATCAAGTTCTGCTTCAAAAGGTAGAAAATAACTGCAAGTAAATGTATTTTGATTACTACCTTGAAGCTAAAAAAGCACTTTTCTACAAAAACACAATGATTGGACAAGAAACATTCCTTGAGAATAGCTTTCAACAAGAAGGAGACGTCTTTGTCCACCAAGTGCAATGCAAGAGAAATATCAAGTTCAGGCTATGACTCTCTTTTTATAAAGAATAAATTTAAAATTTCAATGGAAAGGTATCATTTATGTATACAATGTTAAAGCAATTAGTAACCACGGAAAGTGTTGAGAAATTAGACAAAGTAAAACAAAATGTGCTACTTTAAGAAATTTAACTTCACTTTTCTTCTCTTACATATGAATACAATGACACTAAATACCAATATTGTTGACCAAACAGCAAAGCCAACAACAAAAAAATTAGATATTGCTTTGAAAATGACTTTTTCACACCCAATAAAGAATCAAAGTGCTATATATGTGATAGGCACATACAGAAGATATTAAAATATAGAAAAAAAACATGGTCCTAATTATTTTAGTCAGCATCATACATGAAATGATTTTACCTGCCCAGCATGAGGTATAATTAGTGAGAACAAAGTGCAAGTTATTTCTCAAATATGCGTTAGGAAAACACAGATGGATGAGAAGCCTGACAATAGTTTATATAAATAGATGAAAGAAAACGTCCACTGAAATCTCTACAATGACAGATGCCGGCCTGAATGTAGATTCTGTTTCTGATGAGTGTACTGTGATGGTGTTGATAGACAATCAATTTTGTCAGTCATCATGGAAGTGATTGCTGATGAATTTTATTGTCTTGGACTCAGGGACATCATCTTGAAAAAAAAAGTTTTGGCAGATTGAAATTCTTGACATGCAATCAAAATTGTGGGAGCACAGAAGACTACTGAAAGAACTGTCACTAAGAACAATTGCTACAGAAAGATCCATAGGATCAGGCCAAGGATTTGTGACATGTTTACATGAGATGAAATGTCAGAGTTCTAAAAGTATTTATGTGTACCTAAGAAACTTTATTCCCAGACAAAGCACCATTTATGCTTGTGTCAAAACAAATCAAAATTCTGAATTTCATTTTTAATCTTTATCATTTAAATAAAACACTACCATAATAAATGCAAGGTTGTGCAGTAGAATGACATATTAATCATTAACAATGTAATAAATATGCTAGTTATTTGTGAAAAAAGTAAGTATGATATAATTTGTTGGCTATAGATCAAATTACAGAAAAATGATATATATATATAAAAATATGAATCACATAAATGCATATTCTCAAAGCCCTGCTCTGACAATGTGTTGGATTGGGCAACTCTACTAGATAACTCGGATATGGATAAAACACATTTCCTGCTCTTCAATAGTTGATGTTATAGATTATAGATATTTAATAAAATACCTTCCATATAGTATTACAACTACTTGATAATTAGCTGGAGATACACACTGGAGATCTTTCTCAAATCTTAGAGGCAAATAATGGGTAACTTACAAATTTCTGGTCCATATCCAAGAAATCTTGCTTTAGCATATCTGTTATGGGTCTAGGAATCAGAAGATTTTCAATATTATTCCGTTTGTTTCTGCAATGAGTTTGCCAAACTCAAGGTTAGGGCACAGTCCCCCACAAGATTGTCTTCACTTCAGATATCACCCACAAGTTTGGGGGTACCTCAGGCCACTCTCATCTCTGACCAGGTGGTTATAAATTCAAAAGTTTCATGTACTCCTTCAGGTTCAATAATTCACTAAAATGACTCAAAAAACTCAAGAAAGTGTCTATAATTATGACTGCTGTTTTATTTCAACTAAAGAATACAAATCAGAACCAAAGTGAGGGACACATAGGGTGAGATTGGGGAGAGTTTCAAATGTGAAGTTTCCATCATCCTAAGAGAAACATTACTCTTACAGCACATTGATGTTTGACAATATACAGAGTATTGCCAAATGAGGAAGATCACCTAAACTTCAGTGTCCCGAATTTTGATTGAATTTTCATTACATGGGAATGACTGATTGAATCATCACCCATATTGTTGAATGCAATCTCTAGCTCCTGTCTCACCTGAGATTGGACTGATATCACGTGGCTCAAAGCCCCATCCCTAATTTATTACGGATGTTTTTTCTGACATGGTCTGCCCTCATTCTGAGTCATCTATTTAGAATAAACTGTCTGGGGCCTCACCATGAGTCATCTCCTTAGCATAAACCATCAGGAGTCGTATAATTCCAGAGGCCCACAATGAATAATAAAGATCTTTTGGAAATACCTACAGTTTGAAGGTTATCTTCTAGGAACCAGAGACAAAGGCTAGCCAAGTTCTTCATTACACAGTCCTTGAATTAAAGAAAGCAGAATCTTCATTATATGAATGGCATAAACAAAGGGATTGAAGGCTTTTCTTATAAAGGACTTCAAAGAGGCAATGTCGAAATGCCTCTTGATTTACAAGTAAGAATTCAACAGCTATAGAAAACTTTCCATGAATTGAAAATAGTTGGGATATACACAAAATGTTTCTACGTATCAGTGGAGAATAGCAGACAATGGAGGAAGAGTGGTGAAAAAAATAGCTACGCAGGTCCCAATTCATGTACACTTTTGACGTAATAAGGATATAGTATCATGGAAATATGCTTACATAAAGCTGCTTTAGCAGTTTGCATTATGTTGCCTTGAAAACCATCATAGGCCATGAGTTTTAATTCTTATAAAAGAAGGCTAACTAATAGATTTTTTATTTCCATATTTTTCTTCCTTATGATAAATTTTTTTGTGTGTCTTTCACAGGAGGGACCACAAAGTCTCAAATCTTCTAAAAACATTTTTTTATTTGACAGGAGTAGTTATTTCATAGTCTCCAATTATAAAACAATTGCTACCTTCCAAACTTCCCAGAAAACTGAAATTCTGAGGTTGGACAGTAAAGCACCATTAAAATACTTGAGGAACATGAGAAGTGTAATAAATATTTTGAAAGATCAATCTTATGCAGAGTCAAATTGTACCAAATAATGCAAAAGAATGGAACACAAAGAATAGAGAGTACGCATGCACATAACTAGGGCAGGAGGTAAGGAAAATAAGGCAAAAAAGTGGCCATAGGAAAAAAGAGCAAGGGACAAATAGGCAGAGTGTGGAGTTGATAGGGCTTACTGCTTGTCTGTTAAGGAGAGGGAGATGGAAAATTTTGTCCCATGGTTTTCATTTGTTTTGTGAAAAATAGTGGAGAAACATATTTTGGGAATAGTTCATTTTGGGAGATGATTCAGTTTGGGGAATGATTCAGTGTTGAATGTCATCATATGGAGTTATTTGTGGGATATCAAAGTAGAGAGACCAGGTAAAGCAGTAAAGCAAAATAGCTATAAGCTTTCCTCCAGGGTGAGAATGATTTAATATTGAATTCTGGTAGCATTCATTTGATGACCATATGTCCAAAGAGAAGTTACTCCTTCCCTAGAGCCTTAATTTCCTCACATACAAAATGTGGATTTTAATAATATTTATTGGATTATTGTGGGAAAAAAATTAAAATCATGCGTAGAAGGTACTTACCACATTGCTACTCCAAAAGCTTATCTGTTATAAGTTACTTCAAGGAAGTAAATCTCTAAGAGGAGAACATGATAAACATTGTCAAATATACCATAAACTCAAGGTCTTTGAATTGGTTTTGGTTTGGAATTTATAGCAAGATTTATTTCAGGAAAATGACTACTCAAGAAGCCTTGTTGAAATCCAGTGTATACTATAGTATACACTGGATAGTATAGTATGAGTAGATCAGATTTGAAAATGGCAAAACTGGGGCCTGAATGACTGTATGGTGCTGTGTCTATGTGAAGGTAGAGAAGATCCACAGTATCTGGTATTATTTATTGTATATTTCCAATACAATTAGAAAGTCACTATTTTGAAATCCCCAATGTTAGAAGTGATTTAAACAGGGAGCACCAATGAATGGTATAACACAATGGATAAAAGGCTGCTGAAAAACAAGATATTCATGTGTCATCAAAGTATTGCTACATAGATTATTTACGAATCACAAAGTGTGAAAAAACCCATATTATTGTACTGGAAGATTGCCAGCTATCATTTAAGCAAATGATCAAATTTAGAATTATCAGTAGTGGGGCATCCTGGCATTATGTGCTTTTTGATTATAGTGAAGCTTAAAACAACTATAAAATACTCTCACCAAAACTAAGTTAAGGCATAGTATGAGGAAAAACCTCAGAAACCTTCAGAAGGCATAATAATCTACAAGACAATTGGTCTAGATTATAAAAGTGTCAGTGTAATAAAAAGCATAAGGGAATGCATAGATTAAGAGAGACTATAAAGACAATGCAAAAATGCAACTTGTGAAGCTTGATGAAATACTGAATCAAGAGAAATGGTCAAGGAAACAGTAAAAAGAAAAGTATACAACTAGGATTGCTGTTAAATATACAGATTATAATTATCAGCCAAATTATAAGGATATTCTGACTTAGGTTTGGTTTGAAGCATCAAACGTCGTATGTTTCACAAAACCTGCAAATAATTCTCATCTTCAGGGACATTTTGGAGATTTTTTCTAAGATACTATTTGTTTGTAGTAGGTTTTCT
The DNA here is from genome assembly GCA_963575035.1 of Avahi laniger. Classification (NCBI taxonomy): domain Eukaryota; kingdom Metazoa; phylum Chordata; class Mammalia; order Primates; family Indriidae; genus Avahi; species Avahi laniger. The sequence goes on from CAUYSK010002091.1 coordinate 71,412, forward strand.
GGACCAGAAACAGCAGTAACAAATAGAAATCATTAGAAATAAACATTTTTGGCCCCACCTTACTCAATCAGAAACTCTGGAGATTGGGCCCAATGATCTGTGATTTTATAAGCCTGACAAGTGATTCTCAGTGGATGCTGAACTTTGAGAACCATTAGTCTAAGACTTTTCAATGGAAAATTATAAAATATAGGATTTGGATTAAAACTTAAAGAAAGTTAAAAATTCTTTGAATGGGAAGCATAAGAAAAACATACAAGTCTGCAATAATTGGCCAGAATTCCAGATGCCAAACCAGAAATGACACTGATTAGATCAATTCCACTCAGACAAGTCTAATTTAGTCTTTATTTTCTCTGAAGTACTAAATAATTTGTAGTTTGTATCACATACCTTGCATGAAGTCTGTATTATATCTGCCTGCATTATCCTCCAACTGCCAAATACTCACACACACACACACACACACATACACAGACAGACACACACACACACACACACACACACTCTTTATGAAGTCTGTGGTAGATTACTGTCTCTCTTCTCAAACAGTACCTAGAAGCAAATGTTTTAGTATATAGCATTCCCACAAATCTATGAGTTTTTCATGGTTGTGATATATACTGTTCATCAATGCCATCCCAACCCATAGCAGACAGCCTAACACATAATGGTGTTTAATATATGCTCGATGGAAGAATGGATACCATATAATTCATAATTCATCAGTTAGGTGTGTTCTGATTTGTATGATAATTGCCTTTTATATCCATTCATTCTCACTCTCCAATTATTTCTGAGTAAACTGCGGGCTTTTGATTAGATGGATGGTAAGTAAAAATGAATTTATTTACATTCATCTATTCACTTATATTGATCTATTTGTTTTCTCAGGCAACTATATACCAAGGAAGTGTATGGGGACGTAGACTGTAATCTTTCAGCCCTTGATTGAGTTTTGAAACTGAGTTACACATAACATAGTCTACGCAGCCTAAGGAAATTGTTTATGGAAACTGTAACCATCAATTTATCAAAATTTAGGTTGTCCCTTTGTCATCAAGTTTCAGAGTCACATGTTCCAACTGAGGTCATCTGGTGTAGCAGCAGGAGAAAAACTCATAATAGGGGCGTAAATACCAAATATTCACTTGTAAATTGATTTCTTCTTACCTTTTCTAGGGCCATAAGGACATTTCAATAACTGTGATAGCAATGGTGGTGGTGGGGAGAGAAACAGAATGGAGAATTGTGGAGCTAATATCCTTGTCTTTCATGACTTGTAGAAACCAATTAATGACTCGTTGATTCCACAGAGAAAGCTAAAATCCCTAGGACAGAAGGGCACTTTTGAATATCTAATTTAAATTCACATAGTTGAATTAATAATCTATTAAAGCAGTTCAGTTTGGAGAAGACTTGGATCATTCAAATTAAACACTTGAATGACTTACATGGGAAGTGTTAGATTTAAAATTTTATGCAATGCAAGGGTTCTTTGACCTTTTTAATTCTCATATTTTTATGACCTTGATTGAATCAAGCAAAAAATTAGACCATTGAGATACCTTCTTTTTGGGATTGGGATTATAGAACTTATTCTAAATTGGAGAGTTCTATTCTACAATTTAAAAAAAAAAGACATATTTTCCTTTTTACTTTTTATATTTATTATCCCCCAACTGTCTTTTAAAGAAGAATTTAGAAAAATTTATAAAAATTTCAAGCTAGCACAATCCTTTGTGGAAATTCGCAGTGTCTTCTGACTATTTCTTCTATTATAAGATGTCTCTCAAAATGTTATTTTAGTGGGGGAGGACCCTCAAATTTCTTCAAACTTATCATGAAAGAAAGGAAGTTGTTATTATGCATTTAGAGTTTATTAAATTTCAAATGTTTTAAAACTGAAACTTGGCTTGCATTTTCAGAAAGGCCTATTTGAATCATCAGTATAAAAAGGAAAATACTGATTACAAGCCAAATAAAAATCATTATTCATGTAAATTTCATAATTTTTTTCAAATTTGTGTATATAATAACTGAGTGTAATTTATAAATGATATGCAATAATGGTTGTTATTAATCCAAGGAGTAAACAGGTATCCAGCTGGGATCATACAAATGTAAATCAAAGCAAACTTTTAAAAAGTGATTTCTTATTGTGATAAATATGTGTGATATTTGTGAACATTTTCTGAGTTTTTCAAATAAAAAGTGTGCAAATTTTTATGGCAATTTTCCCTCACCTTACCTTAGTCTTTTTGTATTCAATGTGAAATGGATAAGATGTAATTTATAGGTTGTAGTTTGTATAATATTAATTTTTCAGTTGCTAAATCTCATGTTGGCAAGATTGTTCTAATATGATAATGGAGAAAAATACAAACTCTTTTAAGGACAATGAACAAAAAAATAATGTCCCAAATAGTTTCGCCTCTTTGTACTATACTGTTTCTGATACACGTGTATAAAGGATTCTTCACACTGACAAGGAATCCCTCCTTAACCAAACTTTAGTCATTCTCCTCTGAGCCCTCCTTTGGGCTAGGCCCTGTCCTTGGCCTACTGAGCTCTGTTCTAGTAGTTATCCTGCTAAGCCAGTTCAGGAAGAATCTCTACCTCCTTTGATACATAATCAATTTCTTCTTCCTCTCACCCTGTATCTAATCAAGTTCCTCTTAGTAATTTTTCATCCGCTGACCTTCTCACTCTGCCGTTGGCTACAAACGCCCAACTGTTCTTGTCGTATTCAGAGTTGCGCTCCTTCTTTACTGAAGTCTCTTTCCCTTACTACAGTAACTCAAATAATCCATCTTGCTGGGTTTTTTTTAAATTAATTTTTTTTAATTGCAAATAATAACGGCATATGTTTGTGGGGTACATAGTGATGTTTCCATACACGTAATGTACAGAGATCATTTCAGGGTGATCAGTGTATCCATCTTCTCAAATACCTATCATTTCTTTGTGTTAAGAGCATTCAATATCCTCCTTCTAGCTGTTTGACACTATGTATTTTTGTGTCTTGCTGTCTTTAACAAGTCTCCAGTGCAATTTCTCTTTATAGTACGTATTTAGCTTTGAACAATTTATTTTATTTAAATTCCCACGAATGCCATCGAAATATTTTATTTTAAATCTTTATTAAGTTTTATAAAGAGAAATTAGTTAAAAATCAAGTTTAAAGAGGAAAGTATTGTTCCATGGTCCAGGTGGATAAAGTGAAGGAGTCTGTCAATTATTCTCTCTGATTTGTCTGGAAAGACATGCTGGAAAAGTGGAGTAACAGGCATCGTTTCAGAGGAAGAGGAAAGGCTGCGTGAAATAAAGAAGTAAACTATGACTTAAAGTGGTTGAATATTTTACATTGTTCTCAGAGGTGACCTCTACAGCAATTTCACTTTGCTATTATCCTGACTCGAGATACTGTAATTATGACATGCAATTAGTTTTAGGCTTAAAGGATGGTATCTTATTGTGTAACTCATGCTAAACAAAGAAAGAAATTTAAATAATTGAATAAACTTGATTTTTAAATGTTTACGACATAATTTTCAAATAAATTCAGTACTAATACAATACTTTAAAGATAAAAATATCTAAAAACTCTTTTCTTTAAAATAACTTCCTTACTGCTTCATATTTTTTTCTATTCTATTTTGGTGTTCATTAAAATATTTACCTTTTCTCTCTGTTCAGCCTCTTTTTACTTTATAATTTTTCTTTTCAACACACCTGCCTTTCTACTTCCTTTTGTTAAACGAAACTTCAAACCATAAAAGAGGCTGCTGAAATGCAAATGGATAAAATGTTCCAGGCAGATGTTTTTATTTATCCCTCTAACTGAATTGAATGTCTAAGAAGGGGAAAAAAATGCCACCTTGTATCCTGGATACAGTGATGTTATGTAATGTGTAAAGCTGTTTGTAATATGAAAGAAATTGTCCAGGTATTATGTAGTAAGTCTTTTTGAAATTGTGGTAATTATGAAATACAGTTTTCACTAACCATTACTTCATTACATAAGGCATATTTACTATGGAATATTGAAATAATAGTTGGCACATATGTATCTGTGCAGTCATATTTACCCTCATGAGATAATAGTGATTATCAAAAATGTTTACATCAAGTAACTGTCTAATTTCTCTATAATTTTATGTAATTCTTCAGGACATTGTACGGAAGAGTTTTATATATGTAAGGATATGGTTAGGATAACAGAAGTGTTTTATTTTGAAATTATGGATTAACAAAAACTCATCATAAAATGCAAATCAAAATCAACCTGTATGATTAAAGTTGAGAATTAGGACAAAGATGTCATCTAGTATAGTTCTTCATATACTATTATCTTCTTCCTTCTCTCACCTCATGTTGACCTCCTTTGGTAACATTTTGTCTATTCTCACTGTAAACATAGTACACCCTCTGGACTCCGTCTTGGGCCTCCAGCTCTCTTTCTCCTTTATCCCTTCTGCAGTTACTTTCATTCATTTTATTGACCTATTTTCCATTCATATGGTATTCATATTCATCACCCCCAAATTTTAATCTCTGTCCCAGGCTTCTCCTTTCAGCTCTGACACCGTATATCCTATTGCCTTCTTGACATCTCTACTCAGAAGTTTTATACACATGTCATCTTATCATATTCAAAACTGAAATTGTTTTCCCTGAATCCTCCTCCTCCTCTCAGTAAAGAAGGCATTAACTAGTGCTGAGTACATAGCAGATAGATACTGTGTAAATATCTGTTGATTGAATAAATCAATGCATTAGACTGGATTCTCACTATCCAAAAGCTAACTGATTTGAAATTTTTCCTGAAAAAATGTGTTTTATTTTTGTTAGGTAAGAAGAAGGAAATAGTTTTTCTGGGAGCCAAGCCATATGTCTACCATGGAAGGAGCATGAGTATTATTTTTTTGTTTGTATTTTTCCACAAGAGGCAAACTCCTATGAGATTTGTCATTTGAAATGGTGAAGACCATTTATACTCTTTCTGCACAGTTTACTCCTCATGTATCTGAATCTGCTAGTCTCAGCATAAAAATTTAGGGAATGGCATGTGTTAGAAAATATCTTTGAGGAACAGTTTCCTTTTCCAGCCTAGTTGGAAGTTGATAGGTTTTGGAATCAGATAATCTTGGGGATTTGTCTTCACATTAGTAGTTGGGTTATTTTGAACAAGTAACCATGCTCTGGACATCACTTTTCCTACTTCAAAAACTAGAATAATAACTCCTACCTCATAGTTTAATAGAGAGGTATATCATAAAGTTTCAATTAATAATTTTATAATCATAAACATCATAACAATACAATGAAATATAATAGATGAGAGTGCTTTTCACAGCTGAAATATATTAACAACAACAAAAAGTAATTTTAGGATAAAGAATCTCTAAGAATAACTATCCTTTGCCATTAAAATTGGTTTCAAACTTTCTATTGACTTTTTACACTTCTGGAGTTTTTATATAAATTAAGAAAATATACCATGCACAATAGAAAACCATTTATAAAAAATGGAATGTAGAGTGAACTGAAAGAACTACAAAACATTTTTAAAAACCAAAATGGTGTGCTCAAAATGGAAACGCAGAATGTTTCTTTATCTTCAGCGACTGAGTGACCAGCAGGTCCATAGATTTGGTAAGATTTACTCACAGTGCATTTCACAGTCTGATCCTCATCCAGAAAATTTCACGCAGACTGATTGGGAGACATATAAAGCATTTATGCAAACTGCTCAGGTAATCTGAATGCATCGCACCAGTGTCACTGTACCCCTGCTGTTATGCTTGAGAAAAGAAAAAAGAGACTGCAATGGAGTGAGTTACGAAAGGTTATTTTTTTAAAGAATGTTTTAAATTCTTTTTTTGAATTTTTGATTGTTTTTGGTTCTATTTGGTTTTAATTCTAATTTCTTTCCCTCTTTGGAAACTTGCTATCTTTAAGACATTTTTCATGCAAAGTATTAGAAAAGCAGACAACATTTTAAAACTGTCATGGCCAGAAATATTATTCAGGAGAACAGAGAGAGAGAGATTTTGCTTTTATACAAAATAAAACCCTGTGGGCATTCCCAGACATGTAACCAATTATTTATCTGCTTGTTCATATACCTTTTGTTATATGAATATTTTTCACAGTTTGAATGTCCTTAAGACTCACAAAGATGCTTTCAGCAGATCATCAAATATCTGTTCCATTAAAAGGAAGTGATAGCTACTTATAACAGGGGCACTGCAATTTCCATCACTGTACAGGAACTACTGTGTATTACAAAAGAGAGATAAGTAGAAATATGCACCAATTATTTCTGCTTTAGGTATAATAAACTTTAGGACAATTTGTAGCGTGCGTGTGCAGAGTGCATTTGAAGTTTCTCATTTTGCCATGTGTGCTGTAAACTGAGCAGGAAAGATGTATGTCCTACAAGGCAAAAAACAAAAAATATTTACTTCTACTCCTGGAGGGAAAATCTTACAATTAAAGGAAGTGGAAGAAAAAGCATCATAATATCTGTTTCTTCAATCAATGTGAGTGACAAATTTTATCTTGTTTGCACTCAAATCTTTTTCAAGTCTAGTTGTCGAAAATATGTACTTGTTCTAATAGGCTTTGTCAGTGATACATTTTAGGTTAATATTTTCATGTATTTTTTTCTTTTTCTCTCTCTTACTGTTACTCTCTCTCTCTCTTTCTCTCACCTTCTCTCTTTCTCCCCCTCTCAACACACACACACACACACACACACACACACACACACACAAGCCACCCAGCCATGCAAAAACATTGGACATGATGACAAAATCTTGTCTAGTTTTAATGACTACATGAGAGATAAGGCTTCAAAAATATGATTATTCTACTAGCACTCTCGGAGGCCGAGGTAGGAGGATCATTTGAGCTCAGGAGTTCGAGACCAGACTAAGCAAGAGCAAGACCTCGTCTCCACTAAACAGTAGAAAGAAATTAGCTGAACAGCTAAAAATGTATGGCAAAATTTAGCCAGGCATGGTGGTGCATGCCTGTAGTCCCAGCTACTTGGGAGGCTGAGGCAGAAGGATTGTTTGAGCCTAAGAGTTTGAGGTTGCTGTGAGCTAGGCTGATGCCACAGCACTCTAGCCTGGGCAACAAAGTGAGAAGCTGTCTCAAAATAAATAAATAAATAAATAAAAATATATGATTATTCATGAAGATTTCAGATTCTCTTGCTTAGATTGGGTCCTAGTACTCATATTCCCCTCTAGCCATTTGTCTTGGTAGACTTGGCATTAAAAAATAATAATGGTGTCACTGGAGCATTTCCCAACATCTTAATAGAATTACATTTTCTCCTTATCCCTTCTTTTAGCAAATAATTTAGACCTAATACCCATTTCTTGGGATTTACTTGTTACTGATCCTTTCCAAAATATGCAAATAACTTTTTCTCCAAAAGCAGGTAGTCTGATTATACTGTATTACCAAGGGGGGGAAAAAAGGCTAAAGGAGTTTAAGGGATTTTTAACTAATTCTATAACTTTCACTAAAGCTGAAATTCTTCAGTTTTCTCAAATTATGGAGATAACTTTTTTCCCATGGGAGACATTATACAGGGAAGAATAGCCTTAAAGAGCTTAATTTTGGGATGAAAGAATCAGGTGGTAAGTACCTTTTATAGATTTTGATTCCAGGCCACGGGCTGCTGTAAAATCTCAAAGATGGAGTGGCGTGAAACGCCAATTTCAAAAAGATTTTGAAATTATTTCTCTGTTGATTTTTTTTACCCTTTTATTTTTTGAGGTGTAAACATACATAATGTATAATTTGTCATTAACAATTTTACGTGAACAGTTTTGTGACATTAAGTATATTTTCACTAATGTGCAACCACCACTACCACCAATTTTCAAAACCTCTCCATCTTCACGAATGGAAACTCCATGCTCATTTAAAAAATAAAAGTTTCATTCCCTTCATCCAGTCCCCTAGCAACCACCACTCTGCTTTCTATCTCAATGAATTTGACTACTCCGGGTACCTCATGTAAGTGAAATCACACAATATCTGTGTTTCTGTGTGAATGACTTATTTCACTTGCATAATGTTTTCAAGAATCATCCATATTGTAAGATATGTCAAAATCTCCTTCCTTTTTAAGGCTGAATAGTATTTTATTGTATGCATATACCCCGTTTTGTTTATTCAGTCAGCTGTTCACAGATATTCTGTTGATTTTTAAACTAAACTTTAGAATTCTAAATTTGAAACCTTGCAAAACATGTAGCATTCCATCCCCCGACAAGTGTTTCATTCACGCTGTTCCAACTCTGAAGAATTTCTACTTTTTAAAATTTTTGTAAATATATAAGTAGATTATTAGAAATTTCTAGGTACTTTACATTGTAACAGGGATAATCAGAAGTGTTATATACAAATCAACATGATTTGTGTGGCAGCAAATAATATTTATTAAATAAAAAACTGCTTATTTTTATTAGACAAATTAAACTGACTTATTGCTCTTCTGCAGGGATTTTTATACTGCAATGAGATTTACACACTGTGTTCAGATGTGTAAAAATTTCTAATAGGTAATATAAGCTGCCTCATGAAACCTCAGTCAAACTAAGGGAAGAGAGTAGAGGGGTGGATTTAAGCCAGTTTGGTAAATTCAGACCAACCCAATAATTTGCTTAAGTCTCTAGAGAGGATACTGTCTCTTTTGAGTTCAATTTGTCTCTCTTGTATTTCACTCTTTTCCCTCCCTTCCCTCTTCCAGATGTTGACAGGATATAAAACAGCTGAAGTAATTTTGAGTCCAGTGGGAGAGAAAGGCTTTGGGTCTACATCTGATTTCCTTCTTCTGATATCTGCAGCTGGATTTATCATGTCTGCTTAGTATACAGGGGATGTGTTGAAGTATAAAGTCTGTTACTAGTTGAACTGTGATGTATTTCTCTTGTCTCAATCAAGGGTGGAAAGTCCACTATACATATTTCTACTACAGGGTCACTGCTACATTGACTACCAAAGTCTCCTGTCAACATTCAGCTGACTTCTCAACATCCTTTGGGAATATGTAGGAACTTTTTGAACACTTCCTACCCCAGTTCTTTTGTATAATGAAACCATATTGCTGATTTTTCTCTGATTGAATTTTTTTTTTCAGAGATCCAGATAGAAAGTTAGGCAAAGCCTTGAAGACCTTGTTCTGCATTTCAACCTATTTATTAATCTTTGGCCTATAGGAGGGAGATCAGGATACATACCATACTTTGTTTATCCAAATTTTTTGACTCTTCCATATCACAATCCCCTGTTTGTAAGGAAGGTGAAATTTTCATTTCAGAAACTGATGGGCTATTATTGAAAATTAATCCAAGTAGAATTTTAAGTAGGATCTATCAATATTAATAGACTATTCAAATGACACAAAGCTCAGTATACACCAACCCAAGATGCAGAAATAAATCTGTATCTTGAAATATTTGCAATGTTTAAGGGTAATGCTTATCTAATCCAATTTTAAAAAGTAAACTTGAAATTTTAAAAGCATACAGCTATAGTTTGTGTTCAAAGACATTTTCTGTCTTTGGATGAATTACAGGAATCAAATAAAACATAAAATATTTTAATATTTATATCATCAATCGAAACAAAGCATGGGGCCCTTTTTATAGATTGCTATTGATCACTAGAAAATAAATACCCCCCTCTTTTAAAAATAAATAAAATAAGATGAAGGAAATTGTGATAAATTTTTGATGCCTAAAATGCCACCAACGGTTTTTTATTCATTTATTGTAAGGATTGATATTGGGATCCACAATTCCTCTGAGTATAAAAGCTATGATCAGCCGATCAGGCTTCACTATGAATGAGCTTTCAGTTCTCAAATGTGAGGAAATATATTAGAGCAATAGAGGAAAAAGTAGCATGATCATACTTTTAAAATGTTGGCTGGCTTAAGCAGATATAATGATTAAAAATAAACAGTGATATTTGTTTTGATCAAATAAAATATCCACTGTACTTTAAATCAAGATTACTTATTTTACTTCAATTTTAAAATACAAGCACTACATGTGAAATGCAAAAGTTTATAAGACATAGATATCTGGCAATCGCCTTGCATTTTTCAAGTCAGGTAACTGTCATTTCTGTTATTTGTTGGAATTTTTACTTGATTGTCCTGAGAAGCATGCCCTTAAGTCAAGATATCTTTACTAAATGGATTCAAGTTTTATTTTCTTTTTACTTTTCTTTAACAGTACATATTTAGATAATATTCTGAGCCCCTTGTGTAACCAGTCTTCAGATTTATATGTTAAAATTAATTTTATATATATACTACACAGTATACTTAGAGATAGCTATAATGGACTTTTGACATACGTGTTCTTAAAAGGAAAATCTTCAAGCACACTGCTATAATGGTATACCATTCCTATCATTGCAAATAATCAGTACCAGATTAAGGAAGAGTTTTATATTAAACACTTTTAGAAAAACACAGACCATACAAAGAAACAAAAATATTCTTTTGCAGATTTTATTTTTAGGGAAGAATAAACCAGTGTTCAAATTTGTATGGTAATATCCCATTTTGCACTTTTCAGAAGAAAATAAGCAACAGTTTGAAAGGCTGTGAAATTTATTTTATTTAGAAGTATAAATGTGTAGTAGGTAGTATTTTATTTCAATTGAAATAAATGCAAATTGAATGAGGTATGTGATATAATATAAAATTATTTTATATTAGCTTGCCTCATTAAAAAGCATTGCTATAAATTAAAAACATTCTCTATGTTTCAGATTCATTCACTGAATATTTAATGTCTGCTGAAATTAACAAATGCCCCTCCTCGAAAGTATTTTTAATTTTAGCCTATACCTGTCTGGTCATGAAGGAGGACACTGATGATACTGTCTGAAATAGTGGGATATGTAGTAGACAACCAGACACAGATGTAAAACTACAGATTTGCTGAACCTGGGACATGCTGTCATGTACACGTTCACAAGTCCTGGTTGCAATCTCATGTCTAAAGCAATTATGTGTTAGAGAAGAATTTAAACTGGAAAAAGGTAAAAAAAAAAAATGATATCCTAGATGACAGGTCATTGAGCAATCCTAAATAGGATAAATATGGAATGGAAATAGATGTTGATTCTTTCCTTTATTTCTTTCCCAATTTTTGTTTGTTTTAGGCATACTTCTATGTGGTAAATTACTCATAGTTAACTCCCAGAATGGTGGGGAATTGTAATTTGTAAGTCAATACGTAGGTGTTTTCCAGAAATAAAGCTTCTTCAGAGGTGGTTGATCCCTGTAGCCACACTTTCCCCAAAAGCCTTCTCAAGTAGAGCCTATTTATTTTTAGAGATCTTTGTGTGTTAGGCTTAGGTGATCGTCTCAGCAATCTCATCACTCCCTGATGATATTTCCAGATCACCTTTTGCTCCCTCTTACAAATACCCTTGCTCAAATGTGACCCATCTATCCATTTTTTCATCTTTTTCTCCCTCTTTTATGTTGTTACTTATTGATACCCCCTCATTGATTGAAGACATTAGAATATATATTTCCATTTCTCTTTGTCCATTCTCACCCCTGTCATCCTTGTCTAAGTTTGCTCTAGTTTCTGGTTCCTCTGCTGTAAGGCATGATTTCATAATAGTGATTTTTGGCTTTCAATTTAAGTTGAAGATTGAGGAACAACCAGGAATTTGTTGACATGGTGGTCTGGTAAGAAATTATATTCCTCCTTTTTATAAATGAACACTAATATATCAAAGCTATTCTTTAAGGGCCTTTCAGTTTTTAGGTAAACAGTGGTCAATTTGTATGGGATGCCAAATAATGTATTTAGCTGTCAATACATTAGTAGTCAAGCAGAGGAGAAATATGAGAAGTCCTACACTTTAATATGTAACTTTTTATTCAGTCTTCAGGCTGTCACATCTGACCTGTGCTCTGTGAGTCTCATTCAAGAATGTCTCCAGACTTACTTTTCTGGAAACCTATTTCAAGTTTTCTTGAGGAGAATTGGAAGCTTCAATTATGTGGCTTCACAGGTTACAGGAAGGAAATTGACATTGTAGTTATTTCATGTTTAGACTTTTATCAAATCCATTGTTTTAGCCTCATGGGTCATCCCAATTTTTCATGATAATTGGTGACTTCAGTCTCTTCAAGGCTCTATACGGTGAGTTTACACACTTCTTATTTTAGCAAATACAGTATGTTTTACCTCCTCTGCCCTTCCAATCAGTTACCAGTTCTTGGCTTTCCTTCTTTGAAATATTTTCTCCTGCCATTACCCATGCCCTTTTTTGTTCATGCATGATTATAGAAATTTTATTCATATATTATTTATTTAGTGCAGATTAGGAAGCGATAATGATATTGTGGTCAATCTGACGTATTTATTGAGATACACTATGGTTGGTTGGCCAATGGTTTAATAAGTACTTCATTTGAGGAAATAAAATAGCTGTATACTTTTTAATACATTGTATATACCACTTAAAAAGTCAAATATATGAATAATCAGAAAAAATATGGAAATACTGATGTATTTTTAACACTATGGTTAATAAAACTTTCTCCAGAGTAGTAATTCTTAAAATATTTCATATACAATTTAATTTTATGTAATTTTTCAGTCCCTCTGTTACTTGCTAAGAATTTTTCTAAACTCAAGATGCATTCATTTAAATATTATTTTCCTGCTTCAAAAATACAATGTTTTCTATGTAAACATAGGAATTTTATTTCTGTAAAATTTGATAAAATTTATTTTTTCATCTTTTATTTTATATCCACACCATTGTTGGCAGTATAAACTATGGTTTTCAATTATTTCGAAGCACATTACAAAGGTGTAACATTTTCACCCTGTGAAGCAAAAGAAAGCACCTGCACTTTGGATTATATTAATGAATAAATACTATTTATCACTGACATACTTCATACAACTGCTAATTTAAATAACTCAAGTTGTGGATTCATTTGTTCCTAAAAGGCATGACTCGGCTCTTATACTTTACAATATTGTCTATTAAATGAAGCATTGTCATTGTCACTTACTTATCAATTCCAGGTGCTAAAGATGCTATTTGTACTGAAAAGAAAAATAAACCTTATTATCCTGATCATCAATGTTTCGTTTAATAAAACAGGCATCATCTGAAAGGCTATTTGTATATTTTACAAAGGATCATATAAAGTGTATTTTATTTATCCAAACATGTCACTCTCTTTTGACACATTTTTCATTGAAATGATTTAAATGTAAAGTGTGCTACATAAAAGATATCAAGATTATCTCATGTTAAATATTTATGAAACGGGGAAGTAACATTTTCTGAGTATGGATTCTAGGGATTATATCTCTGTGTGTTTGTTCTCAGGTCCCCTCAACGTTAAGCTCTAGGATTTATAATTTTACAGCCAGAAATTAACCTTGGCAATGAATCAGGTTTAAAATCCAGCAGCCCTGAAAACGGTTCCAAATGACAGCTTCATCAGAAAGAAAAGATCAAGATATAGTTTTGTTACAGCCATTGGGAAAAAGAGAAAACAAGTTCTCAAGCCCAGAAGAGAGATAAAGCAACATATTTGCCATGGATTCTTTTAGTTTCCCCTAGGAAAAAATAACTACTCTAAGCTACCCCTTTCTGGTACGTTTTTATGGGAAGAAGTACAAATAGAGTACACCCAGGAAAGGCCTGTGTAAAGTGACAGAAATTGAACTTATGTTACACTTAGGGCACTCTCATTCCTCACTCAGGGCACTTCAGGTGAAAAACTGACAGGTGAGAGCACGTCTTTGTTAGGAAATAAAAAAAACAATGCACTGACAAAAAGAAACAGTATTTGCCTTACTTCAAGGTAGACATTTTTCAACATGAAAGACAAAAATTCAGGCTAAGACTCAGATTCTTAACTATTCTAGGAGACTGTAAAATGTGAGATTAAAGTTACTCCATGCAGTGACTACCTTAATGAACCGGAGAGTTTCTAAGGAAAATTTAGGGAGAGTGAAGTAATTAATAGTTTCCCAGATGTCAGTATAGATAGTGGCCTAAAGTTTTAATGACTTCAGGGAATTTAACATAAAGATTGATAGTCACTGAAAAAATTAACTAGGGTAACTCTCCCCTTAGGGCAGGATTACAAAAGACAACTAGAGAGAATACATTTTCTAGTGAATATATTCCATATGTTTTACAGATAAGCAATGTATTTGAGCAGGGAAAGCAAATACTAACATGTAATTGTGTGTGCAGTGAGGGAAAAGGACCTAGAAAGGGAAGATATGTATCTTTTAGTCCAAATCTTGTGCCTTAAATGGAAAACAGCCAATATAATGAGTCCATGGAATAGATAAGTTTTTTTGTCTAGTTAAGAATTCATAGAGTAGAAAAGAGGACATTACTGTTAACATTTATATGATGCAAAACTTCTGAATCTCCACAGTTGCAGAATTTTAGCATACACACATACAACATTTTTATTTTTAAAGCAAAATAGTTCCCTTAATTGGAAATAATTTTATAAACAAAGGGAGATTGGACAATAAGGAAAATAAAATGTAAGTGAATATATCCCAATAATTTAGTATTTGTTTTATAAAATTGCAAAAAGAAATATACAAGAAAGACATTTATAATTTGCTTTAACAATAAATTGATTATAAAGACAATGTCATTATGATTAAATTAAATGAATATTTAACCATTTGCAATAAAACCTGAAAAAAATAAAGCCGTCATGAAGCATAATCAAGTATGTTTTCTGGAGATAATTAAACAGTAATTTAAAGTGGAAATGATAAAATAGGAAATGTAGAATTATTATTTACTTACACATATTTATGATTAAGAGAAAATAAATCTTTCTGTGTCCTTCATCCTAGGCAACTATGTTATAGCTGCAGTTGCAGCATAGTTTCAATTTAGTTTACACAGTTTAAAAGTACAGCATGACCATAGAGAAATCCCCATTAGTTCATACAGAATTAACAAAATAATGCTTCTTTCAAAATATACTTTGAATCATTGCATGAAGTAAATATCATATCTTGAAAAAAGAAAATTATTTTCCTCGATGTCATTTAGCCTACTGCACTATGGTATTCAATAATACATGATAAAACTAACTCTATGTATGGATACAATGTACTTTTTCTAATTTTACAGATTTTATTTAAAGCCAGATTAATTTATGAATGAAAAATTATTCTTAACTGATTTACAGGGTAGTATAATATATAGCTATATGAGTCAAAAAGGTGGTAGTTTAACACCCAAGGTAATTTGTTTATAAATATATTATCTTTATTCAATTCCTATTGTTTCCTATACATTTTCTTGTGTCTCCCTGTGTATTAATTCAGGTCTCTGGGGACCCAACCCCAGGCAATAGGTAGCCATATTTTTTCTATCCTTCATTAAGCTTCCTATTTCTTACTATTATATTCCAAATTTGGCTCAGTCTTGGTCAGGTCTCTTGCGCTTACTGAAGAACTCTGCTTATTTTCTCTATCTCTGAGGGAAAGAAACATTTATACAACTCTGGGGAAAACAGTGCCCAACACAGGACAAAAATCACTGGGAAAAGGCCAGAGTGTCTTTTGAAAGACCAGTGGGAAGTTTAGTTTGCTCCTATTTCAAAATGTAGAAAAATTAGGCTGCCATTTAAATTGGAAAAGTAAATTTAGTCTTCATGACAGCATTTAGAATATGTGATAAAACACTTCTGGTGATCTTGAGCATTTTAATGTTCAGCACATAGAAGCCATGAAAATGTTCTCATTTTTTCCCATTGTATTGGTTTGCTTAATGAGATGGGACATAAGAGTGAATAAAGGCTATAGCCTCAGTTACTGTAAGGCCGCACTTTTTGTGGAGAGAACAACCATCAACGACATTCATTTTTCCATAGTAGTACTTGTATATGCTTGTACATTAGTAATTTTTCTACACTACTATTTAATATGTCTAGAGGATGCACACTACAGAATTTGCAAAAGGCTCTAACTCTGCATTATAAAATGTAGCTAAGTCAATTCCCCTATAGGTTTATTCTGGTTATTTGTGATCTGAAAAATGGCTTGGAGCTAATTGTATGCATTTGGGGACTGCAATGGATTTAATGGCTCGTGTGCCACACGGCTCTGGTTTCTGTCATGAGTTCAATGTGATTTCTATTCTGATCCGCAATCCTGTACATGCTGCTCACAAACTGAAAAAAAGTGAATCCATTTCAGTCATTATTAAAGTCTGAAATGTCAGTGAGTGAAAAAAAATTATTTTACATTTAAATTTACATAAAGTGCTTTTAAAACTATCACAGTGCTGAACTAAAGCAAATGTTTCTAACATCACTTTTGAATAAAACAATATATTTATATACAAATGATTGTGTATGTTACTTTTACAAAAATTTTATATTTTTATAGAATCTATTGCCAGCAGTAATCATCACAAATACCTGATTTTTTTCTTTAAATACCAAACTAAGTTTGATTTGTCTTTATTATGAATTTAAGTCAAAAACATCAAGGAAAGGGACATTTGCTGAATGTCTAGAATGTGTCTGACACTTGATATACATCATCTTATATGATCTTTACCACAAAATATTGAGGTAGGTAATAATAATTCTTATTTTGTAGGTCAGAAAAATATAGATTCACAGATATTAAGCAATAAATTTGCACAGAAATTACATAGAAGTCTTGGTATTAACAGCAATACCAGTCTGTTGTAGCCACCATGTCAAACTGAGCCAGTCACATAGATCCACATCATCCTTGCACAATAATGTTACTAAACCTTTCTTCCCTCAATGGCTGAGAATGTTCTTGCAGCAACTGGGGAATATTTGTCTTAGCTGAAGTAAAAAGTCATGAATTATTATATTGGTCTATACATTATCATTATTGATACTTAAGACAGAAACTTCAAGAGACTTAATTCAAGTGATTTAGTCTTTGTTGAGAACAGCTTCTAAATCTTAATATATTTTTATATGATTGCCATTATAAGCACTGATCAGGAAAATATGTATTTTATGTAGGCTACTATTACTTCTTCTGTTGCCATTCTCCCTGAAGAAGTATTCTTGTGGCCTTTTTGAATCATCTCTATATGTTTTACTCATCTAACAAACTTTAGCCCAATTTCTCTGCTAAAGTTTTAGATGATCTGAAGAATTTTTTTTTAAGTCTTTCATAGAGTGGTTTCTCTGTCCTTCAACTGGTTTTGGAGTGTATGTATTTAATATCATAGATATAATACAACCTTTTGACTGAACTATAGTAAGATCATTTAGAAAATCCCTCTACCTAGGAATTAGCCCTAATTTCATTTTGACCACACCAAACTCATCTGAAAACATGCTCACCCAAGACCTATGTTTTTTCTTCCATTTAATATGGTGAATCAAATTATTTCAGATAATTTTCTTTATTTTTGTGATATCTGTGCTACTGAGGGTATTAGCAGGGAAGATGGCAGATACGGAGGGATAGCCAAAGAGAGTTTAGCAAAATGACTGTTTACCAAGGAATGAACAGAACAAAACAACCGATAAGGGGATGAGGAAGCATGCAGGAACAGTGGGGTGGAAAGCAGTTACTAACCCTAGGCTGAAGGAGCAATGGGAAGAAATGGTATTTTCAGATCCTTTGAAAAGTTAAAACTAAGGAAGAGGAGCGACCCTAAAGGAGTTTGGCAGTGGAGGCTGGAAGCCAACTTCAGAGACATTTCCAAGCTCTCTGGCATTCTGAAAGCTGGTACTTTCTGTTGGTTGATGGAAACTTGGAGTCTGAAGGTAAAGAAGCCCAGAAAATGTTATCTATTTAATACAAATGTTAATCTTCTGTAATGTGGATCAGAATAGCAAAGATGAGAATATGAATGGGGAAGAGAGGGCAGAAATGTAGAATAACCAACAAATGTTCAAATGATGTGCAACACAGATCCTCCTCTGAATCCCAGACTTTTGCTGAGTTTAACAATTTACTTGATGTTTCCACTCATATTCCAAATAAGGATATGTGACATGCAAAATTCTAAAATGGTCACCAAGATACTTCTTGGATAATTCCTTTCCCTTGACTGTGGAGGGACCTATGAACATAATAGATATATTATAGCATAACCTAGTCAAATCTCCCCCTTGGTTAGGTTATGTTATATTATCAAGGTGATAGAATAGTCACTCCACAGTTATGTTAGTTCATAGTGGTAGCTGACTGAGGGAATCTTCTGGCCTTGAAAAAAGAACTGGCATGTTATAGACAGGAATAGGTGGCCTGAAACAGCATGTGACCTATAGGAGCTTAGAACCGTTTCCGATTAACAGCCAGCAAGAAAGTGTGAACTAAGTCCCACAACTTCAAGGACCACAATCCTGACAACAACCTGAATAAACTTTTAAGATAACACTGAGCTCCAGGTGAGAATCCCAGTGTGGGGGAACCTTGATTTCTGCCTTGCAAGACCCTATGTAGAAATCCCTACTAAGTCAAACTCAAGCTTTTGACCTTGAGAAACTCTGAGGTAATGAATGGTTGATGTTCTAAGTGCTAAGTTTTCAGCAATATTTTATAGAGTGCTAAAAAAATAATAAAATTTAATGAGTTGAAATTAAACTCCTGACTCTCCACCCCTCAATCTGGTGCACCCCCATTTTTCCCACAGAAATGGTAATTTCATACTTCAATATATACAGGTCCTAAAACTTTTTTCAACTTTAATTTTACTACAAATTTTACATCTTACAAAGTTCATCTGTAAAGCCTGCTGTCTCTGTCTTCAATATATGCCCAGAATTCCAACATTTTTACTTTTTTCACTATTATTTAGGTTAATGTTACCTTCATTCTTTCTTTGAATTATTTTGATAACTTCCTAACTGGCTTGCTGCCTTTCCTATATGCCCCCTAAAATCTATTCTACACAAAGTAATCAGAATAATACTTATAAAATGCAGACTGAAAAACATCACTATTCTGTGCCAATCCTTACAGTGGTTTCGACTCTTACTCATAGAAAAAAACCAAGGTCCTTTAAATGGTCCATAGACAGCAGAGCAATTCAGAGTGGGATCTGTGGACTAGGGCTCATCCATAAACTCTTCTTTGTCTAACCATGCCTCTTTCATGAATAAGATATGATTTTTATAGTTCTTTTCTATTTTCCTACATTATATTTGTTATTTTTATATTTATTGAAACTTAATTTTATTTGTTGACATTAAAATGTGTTTGCACTTTATAAGTTGCCTGTGTTTATTTTAAATCTGTGCTTTTAGTAAGTTGTTTTAGTTGCATTTTGTACAAATATTTGCTTATTGCAAAATGTACATTTAAAAACACTCTGTGTTTTCACTACAGATAGTGTGAGAATCTCTCAGATTTTATCACCTACCACCCTGTTTTTGGCTTACTCTGCTCCAGGCTCATTGGCTCCTGGAGATTCCTCCCCCATCTCAAGTCCCTTTGCCAGAGATGCTCTTGCCCCAGGTCTCCTTGAGGTTTAATATTTTACTTCATTTAGGTCTCCACTCAATTCTCACCTCTCAAAATGTCTGTCATAACTCATCATTATGAGTTTATTGTAACTCGAATCAAAAAGCTTCCAAAAACCACCTCTCTAAAATATTATTATCCTTTTAAAAAATAGCAATTCCCTTCCCCTTGGTAAGCCTTATTCCCCTTATCTAACAGTATTTTCTTCATCTGATTGTAAGATGTATTTATTAACATTATGTGTGCATGTTCACATAAATATATAAATAAGTAAAAATGAATATGTACACATATATATTAGTTTGCCATTAATACTATAATTACCACAAACATAGTGGCTAAAAACAACAGTTATTTTAATATGTTAATATGTCATGCCAGGACTTTGGTCATGGATATCTTTGGTTGGGCTATTATTTTATCTACTGTGACATGTACATATACAAATAAGGTTATTGTTTATTTTCACTTAAATTATTATGAGTTTATTATAACTGGAACTTTGTATCATCAGTGCCTAGGACATTTTATGGTATGTTTTGCTGGTATAACAGCAAATATAAACAGAGATTTGATGAGAATCATTTTACCTAATTAACTATGTGTATGTATTCCAAATAAAACTAATTACATGGCAACTAAACTGAAACACACACTCAGACACATTTCTCTTAAACTATCACTGCATATAGATTCTAAACATTTCTGTTAATCAATTTCACATGCCTATTTTGTAAATGATAAATAAGAGGTCAGTTGATAATTTAATGTATTTTCAGATGTCTCATTTTATTCAGAGGATTAATTTGCTTCTAATTTTTCAAAAATAGTTTTTATCTAAGCTAACCAATTTTTTTTTATTTCAGCATAATATAGGGGTACAGATGTTTGGGTTATGTGTGTTGCCCTTGCCCCCTATCCCCCCCTCAGTCCAAGTTTCAAATATGTCCATCTTATTGCGTGGTGCGCATTGCACTCTTTGTGTATGCATATACCTGTCCCCTCCTGCCTCCTCCCCTCTCCCCCCGTCCAACATCCAATAGATGTTATTCTTATATATGCCCTTATGTGTTGATCCGTTAATACCAATTTGATGGTGAGTACATGTGGTGATTGTTTTTCCATTCTTGGGATACTTCACTTAGTGGAATGTTTTCCAGCCCTTTCCAGGAGTATATTAGAGGGGCTATGTCACCATTGTTTCTTAAAGCTGAATAGTACTCCATGGTATACATATACCACAGTTTATTAATCCGCTCATTTATTGATGGACACTTGGGTTGTTTCCACATCTTTGCAATTGTGAATTGC